>CM038144.1:493702409-493861036 GCA_021437245.1 Aegilops speltoides
TCTTCTTCCTCTTCTTCTTCCTCTTCCTCTTCTGCTTCTTCCTCTTCTTTATATATAGCGTTCAATGAAGACCAAATGCTTGTGATAGTTTGAAAAATAACATACTTAAATTGAGCATCTGAACGCAGAAAAAATACATTGATCAGTACCGCCTTTCAGCCAAAACGCGCTAGTAGCTACACAGAAGTACACATAAAAAATACATTGATCATCAACGATCTTTTTGTATAGAATCTAAATCGTCAATAGGAATCTACCACCGATTTAAGAACCGGCGAAGACTCCTATTGCAGCCATAGATCCTACACATAGAGTTCATTGAAGACCAAATGTTTGGGATAGTTTGAGAAGTAACATACTTAAGGTGGTCAAATTCTTGTTAGGGGAGCGATGTGGGACTAAAAATAGCGCCTGCCACAACCTCTTTAGTACCGGTTCGTGCCACGAACCGGTACTAAAGGTGCTGGCCGGGCACCAGCATATTTACTACCGGTTCGTGGCACGAACCGGTACTAAAGGTCACCTCCCGCCAAGTCATTTGAACCGGCACTAATGGGCGCATTAGTGCCGGCTCGTATGCGAACCGGTACTAATGTTTCTCATATTAGGTCCTTTTTCTACTAGTGCTCATGGGCAAGATGATGAAAACTCCGTTCTCCGGAACAATGGAACGAGCTACTGACTTATTAGAAATAATACATACTGATGTATGCTGTCCAATGAGAGTTGAGGCTCGTGGTGGGTATTGTTATTTTCTTACCTTCACACATGATTTGAGTAGATATGGGTATATCTACTTAATGAAGCATAAGTCTGGAATGTTTGAAAAGTTCAAAGATTTTAGAGTGAAGTGGAAAATCATCGTAACCAGAAAATAAAGTTTCTACGATCTGATCGTGGAGGTGAATATTTGAGTTACGAGTTTGATCTTCATTTGAAACAATGTGGAATAGTTTTGCAACTCACGCCATCTGGAACACCACAGCGAAACAGTGTGTCCGAACGTCGTAACCGTACTTTATTGGATATGGTGCGATCCATGATGTCTCTTGCTGATTTACCGCTATTGTCTTGGGATTATGCTTTAAAGAAGGCTACATTCACGTTAAATAGGGCACCATCGAAGTCCGTTGAGACGACGCCTTATGAACTGTGGTTTGGCAAGAAACCAAAGTTGTCATTTCTTAAAGTTTGGGGTTGCGATGCTTATGTGAAAAAAGCTTCAACCTGATAAGCTCGAACCCGAATTGGAGAAGTGCGTCTTCATAGGATACCTAAAGGAAACTATTGTATACACCTTCTATCACTGATCCGAAGTCAAGATATTCATTGGTAAGAATGGATCCTTTCTAGAGAAGGAATTTCTCTCGAAAGAAGTGAGTGGGAGGAAAGTAGAACTTGATGAGGTAATAGTACCTTCTCCCAAATTGGAAACTAGTTCATCACAGAAATCAGTTCCAGTGATTCCTACGCCAATTAGTGAGGAAGCTAATGATGACGATCATGAAACTTCATATCAAGTTACTACCGAACCTCGTAGGTCATCCAGAGTATGGTCCGCACCAGAGTGGTACGGTAATCTTGTTCTGGAAGTCATGTTACTAGACCTTGATGAACCTACGAACTATGAGGAAGCGATGATGAGCCAGATTCCGCGAAATGGCTTGAGGCCAAGAATCTGAGATGGAATCCATGTATGAGAACAAAGTGTGGACTTTGGTGGACTTGCCCGATGATCGGCAAGCCATAGAAAATAAATGGATCTTGAAGAAGAAGACTGACGCTGACGGTAATGTTATTGTCTACAAAGCTCGAGTTGTTGCAAAAGGTTTTCGACAAGTTCAAGGAGTTGACTACGATGAGACCTTCTCACCCTTAGCGATGCTTAAGTCTGTCTGACTCATGTTAACAATTGCTGGATTTTATGATTATAAGATTTGGCAAATGGATGTCAAAACTGCATTCCTTAATGGATTTCGTAAAGAAGAGTTGTATATGATGCAACCAGAAGGTTTTGTCGATCCAGAAGGTTCTTACAAAGTGTGCAAGCTCTAGCGATCTATTTATGGACTAGTGCAAGCCTCTCGGAGTTGGGATATGCATTTTGATAGTGTGATCAAAGCACATGGTTTTATACAGATGTTTGGAGAAGTTTGTATTTACAAGAAAGTGAGTGGGAGCTCTGTAGCATTTCTAATATTATATGTGGATGACATATTGTTGATTGGAAATGATATAGAATTTTTGGATAGCATAAAAGGATACTTGAAATTTTTCAATGAAAGACCTCGGTGAAGCTGCTTACATTTTGGGCATCAAGATCTATAGAGATAGATCAAGAAGCTTAATTGGACTTTCACAAAGCACATACCTTGATAAAGTTTTGAAGAAGTTCAAAATGGATCAGTCAAAGAAAGGGTGCTTGCCTGTGTTACTAGGTGTGAAGTTGAGTCAGACTCAATGCCCGACCACTAAAGAAGATAGAGAGAAAATGAAAGTCATTCTCTATGCCTCAGCCATAGGTTCTATCATGTATGCAATGCTTTGTACCAGACCTTATGTGTGCCTTGCTATAAGTATAGCAGGGAGGTACCAAAGTAATCCAGGAGTGGAGCACTGGACAGTGGTCAAGAACATCCTGAAATACCTAAAAAGGAATAAGGATATGTTTCTAGTTTATAGGGGTGACAAAGAGCTCGTCGTAAATGCTTACATCGATGCAAGCTTTGACACTGATCCGGATGACTCTAAGTCGCAATCTGGATATGTATTTATATTGAATGGTGGAGCTGTCAGTTGGTGCAGTTCCAAGCAGAGCGTCGTGGAGGGATCTACGTGTGAAGCGGAGTACATAGCTGCTTCGGAAGCAGCAAATGAAGGAGTCTGGATGAAGGAGTTCATATCTGATCTAGGTGTAATACCTAGTGCATCGGGTCCAAGGAAAAATCTTTTGTGACAATACTGGTGCAATTGCCTTGGCAAAGGAATCCAGATTTCACAGGAGAACCAAACACATCAAGAGACACTTCAATTCCATCCGGCATCAAGTTGCGGAGGGAGAAATAGAGATTTACAAGATACATACGGATCTGAATGTTGCAGACCCGTTGACTAAGCCTTTTTCACGAGCAAAACATGATCAACACCAAGACTCCATGGGTGTTAGAATCATTACTTTGTAATCTAGATTATTGACTCTAGTGCAAGTGGGAGACTGAAGGAAATATGCCCTAGAGGCAATAATAAAGTTGTTATTTATATTTCTTTATATCATGATAAATGTTTATTATTCATGCTAGAATTGTATTAACCTGAAACATAGTACATGTGTGAATACATAGACAAAACATAGTGTCCATACTATGCCTCTACTTGACTAGCTCCTTAACCAAAGATGGTTATGTTTCCTAACCATAGACATGTGTTGTCATATGATGAACGGGATCACATCATTAGGAGAATGATGTGATGGACAAGACCCATCCATTAGCTTAGCAGTATGATCGTTACAGTTTCATTGCTAGTGCTTTCTTCATGACTTAGACATGTTCCTCAGACTGTTAGATTATGCAACTCCCGAATACCGGAGGAACAACTTGTGTGCTATCAAACGTCACAACGTAAATGGGTGACTATAAAGATGCTCTACAGGTGTCTCCGAAGGTGTTTGTTGGGTTGGCATAGATCGAGAATAGGATTTGTCACTCCGTGTATCGGAGAGGTATCTCGGGGCCCTCTCGGTAATGCTCGTCACTATAAGCCTTGCAAGCAATGTGACTAATGAGTTAGTTGCAGGATGAAGCATTACAAAACGAGTAAAGAGATTTGCCGGTAACGAGATTGAACTAGGTATGATGATACCGACGATCGAATCTTGGGCAAGCAAGAAACCGATGACAAAGGGAACAATGTATGTTGTTGTGCAGTTTGACCGATAAATATCTCCATAGAATATGTAGGAGCCAATATGAGCATCTAGGTTCCGCTGTTGGTTACTGATCGGAGATGTCTCTCGATCATGTCTACATAGTTCTCGAACCCGTAGAGTCCGCACGCTTAACGTTCGATGACGATTTGTATTAAGAGTTATGTGTTTTTGATGACCGAAGTTTTTTTGGAGTCTCGTATGAGATCATGGACATGACGAGGAGTCTCGAAATGGTCGAGACATAAAGATTGATATATTGGACTATGTTATTCAGACACCGGAAGAGTTCTGAATGGTACCGGGTAAAAGCGAAGTGCCGAAGGGGTTACCGGAACCCCCGGGGGAAGCAATGGGCAATCATGGGCCATATGGGAGCGAGAGGACAGCCCACATAGGGGACCCCGCCATGGGGATTTCGAATAGGACTAGGGGAGAGGGCGCGGCCCCCCCTTTCCCTCTCCCTTCCTTCCTTCCCCCTTCCACCACGTGGAATCCTACTAGGACTTCGAGTCCTAGTAGGACTCCTCTCCTTGGCGCGCCCAATAGGGCCGGTCGACCTTCTCCTCTCCTCCTTTATATACGGGGGCAAGGGTACACCCCAAAGCACAACAGACAATCTCTTAGCCGTGTGCGGTTCCCCCCTCCACAGTTTAACACCTTAGTCATATCGTCGTAGTGCTTAGGCAAAGCCCTGCGTCGGAACATCATCAACACCGTTGCCACGCCGTCGTGCTGACGGAACTCTCCGTCGACCCTGAACTGGATCTAAAGCTCGACGGATGTCATTGTGCTGAACGTGTGCTGAACATGAGGTGCCGTACGTTCGGTACTTGGATCGGTTGGATTGTAAAGACGTTCGACTACATCAACCGCGTTACTAAACACTTCCACTTTCGTTCTATGAGGGTACGTGGACACACTCTCCCATCTCGTTGCTATGCATCTCTGATAACCCGCAAGTATACGGGATAGTTGTAGCCTCTTTCAATAAGTAAGAGTGTCGAACCCAACGAGGAGCTAAAGGTAGAACAAATACTCTCTCAAGTCCTATCGGCCACTGATACGACTCTACGCACGCTTGACGTTCGCTTTACCTAGAACAAATATGAAACTACAGGTACTTTGTAGGTGTGATAGGATAGGTTTGCAAGATAATAAAGAACACGTAAATAAAAGCTATGGGCTGTTTAGATAAAGATGCAATAAAGTAAGTATTAGTAGAGAGCTTTTTGTTACGAGGAAGTTGTTTGTCCAAGGCAATCGATAACTAAACCGGTAATCACTATTGCAATTTTATTTGAGGGAGAGGCATAAGCTAACATACTTTCTCTACTTGGATCATATGCACTTATGATTGGAACTCTAGCAAGCAGTCCGTAACTACTAAAGATTCATTAAGGTAAAACCCAACCATAGCATTAAAGCATCAAGTCCCCTTTTATCCCATACGCAACAATCCCCTTACTCGGGTTTGTGTTTCAGTCACCCACGCAACCCACTATAAGCGAATCATGAACGTATTGCAACACTCTACAGCGGAAATCCCTCACGCTTGCGCGACACGGAGAGCACCATAGGACAGCACCAATAATAAAACATGCAACTCAAATCAATCACAATCATCAATTAACCCATAGGACAAAACGGATCTACTCAAACATCATAAGATAGCCATACATCATTGGGAAATAATATATAGCGTTGAGCACCATGTTTAAGTAGAGATTACAGCGGGTCAGAGAGAGGTTACACCGCTGCATAGAGGGAGGAAGAGTTGGTGATGAAGGCGGTGAAGTTGTTGGTGAAGATCGCGGTGATGATGATGGCCCCCGGCGGCGTTCTGGCGCCACCGGAGCCCCCCTTCTTCTTATTCTTCCTTGACCTCCTCCCTAGATGGGAGAAGGGTTTCCCCTCTGTTCCTTGGCTCCCATGGCGTGGGAGGGGCGAGAGCCCCTCCGAGATTGGATCTATCTCTCTGTTTCTGTGTTCTCTAATTCTACCCCTTCACCGTTTCTTAAATATCCGGAGATCCGTAACTCCGATTGGGGTGAATCTTTTGCCCAGATTTTTCTCGTAAAATTAGCTTTCTTGCGGCAAAAGAAGAGCATCAACCGCCTTACAGGTGGCCCACGAGAGTCCAGGGCGCGCCCAGGTGGGGGGAGGGCGCGCCCCCCTGTCTCGTGGCCACCCCGGACATCGTTTCGTGTTGATTCCTCCTCCAGAAAATCCAAAATATTCCAAGATAATTCTCCGTCCGTTTTTATCCCGTTTGGATTCCGTTTGATATGGGTTTTCTGTGATACATAAAACATGCAATGAGAGGAACTGCACTTTGAGCCTGGATCAATATGTTAGTCCCAAAAATAATATAAAAGTTTCCAAAAGTATATGAAAGTTGAATAATATTGGCATGGAACAATCAAAATTATAGATCTGACGGAGCGTATCAGCATCTAAGCTTAATTCCTGCTCGTCCTCGAGTAGGTAAATGATAAAAAAGATAATGTTTGATGTGGAATGCTACCTAGCATAATCTTGATCATATGTCTAATCATGGCATGAATATTAAGATACGAGTGATTCAAGGCAATAGTCTATCATTTGACATAAAAACAATAATACTTCGAGCGTACCAATAAAGCAATCATGTCTTTTCAAAACAACATGGCCAAAGAAAGTTATCCCTACAAAATCATATAGTCTGGCTGTTGCTCTATCTTCATCACACAAAGTATTTAATCATGCACAACCCCGATGACAAGCCAAGCAATTGTTTCATACTTTAATAATCTCAAACTTTTTCAACTTTCATGCAATACATGAGCGTGAGCCATGGACATAGCACTATAGGTGGAATAGAATATGATGGTGGGGGTTATGTGGAGAAGATAAAGGAGAAAGTCTCAAATCGACTAGGTGTATCAACGGGCTATGGAGATGCCCATCAATAGATATCAATGTGAGTGAGTAGGGATTGCCATGCAACGGATGCACAGGAGCTATAAGTGTATGAAAGCTCAAACTGAAAACTAAATGGGTGTGCATCCAACTTGCTTTCTCATGAAGACCTTGGTCATTTGAGGAAGCCCATTATCGGAATATACAAGCCAAGTTCTATAATGAAAAATCCCACTAGTATATGAAAGTGAAAGCATAGGAGACTCTCTCTATGAAGAACATGGTGCTACTTTGAAGCACAAGTGTGGTAAAAGGATAGTAGCATTGCCCCTTCTATCTTTTTCTCTCATTTTTTATTTTCTCTTTTTTTTTTATATTTTTTGGTGGGCTTCTTTGGCCTCTCTTTTTTATTTGGGCTTCTTTAGCCTCTTTTATTTTTCATAAAGTCCGGAGTCTCATCCCGACTTGTGGGGGAATCATAGTCTCCATTATCCTTTCCTCTCTGGGACAATGCTCTAAAATGATGATCATCACACTTTTATTTACTTACAACTCAATATCTAGAACAAAGATATGACTCTATATGAATGCCTCCGGCGGTGTACCGGGATGTGCAATGATCTAGCGTAGCAATGACATCAAAAAACATGAAAACATCATGCTAGCTATCTTACGATCATGCAAGGCAATATGACAATGGATGCTCAAGTCATGTATATGATGATGATGGAAGTTGCATGGCAATATATCTCGGAATGGCTATGGAAATGCCATGATAGGTAGGTATGGTGGCTGTTTTGAGGAAGATAAAAGGAGGCTTATGTGTGACAGAGCGTATCATATCACGGGGTTTGAATGCACCGGCGATGTTTGAACCAACTCTCGAGGTGAGAAAGGGCAATGCACGGTACCGAAGAGGCTAGCAGTGATGGAAGGGTGAGAGTGCGTATAATCCATGGACTCAACATTAGTCATAGAGAACTCATATACTTTTGCAAAAATCTACAAGCCATTGAAAACAAAGTACTACGCATGCTCCTAGGGGGATAGATTGGTAGGAAAAGACCATCGCTCGTCCCCGACAGCCACTCATAAGGAAGACAATCAATAAATAAAATTGTGCTCCAACTTCATCACAAAGCGGTTCACCATACGTGCATGCTTCGGCAATCACAAACCTCAACACAAGTATTTCTACTAACCCACAATCACCCACTAGCATAACTCTAATATCGCCACCTTTATATCGCAAAACTATTGCAAGGAATCAAACATATCATATTCAGCGATCTACAAGTTTATGTAGGATTTTATGACTAACCATGTGAATGACCAATTCCTGTCATCTCTCTAAATAGATATAAGTGAAGCAAGAGAGTTTAATTCTTTCTACAAAAGATATGCCCACGCCCTAACAAATATAAGTGAAGCAAAAGAGCATTCTACAAATGGCGGTTTTCTATGTGAAGAGAAACAGGCAATCCAAACTTCAAATGATATAAGTGAAGCACATGAAGCATTCTATAAAGCCATACTCAAAAGATATAAGTGAAGTGCAATGAGCATTCTATAAATAAACCAAGGACTATCTCATACCAGCATAGTGCATAAAAGAAAAGTGAAAACTAAATGCAAAAGACGCTCCAAGACTTGCACATAATGCATGAATGAAACGAATACGAAAACATACCGATGCTTGTTTATAGAAAGAGGGGATGCCTTCCGGGGCATCCCCAAGCTTAGACGCTTGAGTATCCTTGAATATTTACTTGGGGTGCCTCGGGCATCCCCAAGCTTGAGCTCTTGCCTCTCTTCCTTTTCCTCATATCGAGACCTCCTCGTTTAGACACTTTATCCACACAAAACTTCAACAGAAAACTCGGTAAGATCCGTTAGTATAATAAAGCAAATCACCACTGTAAGTACTGTAGAAAACCAATTCATATTTTGTTTTTGCATTGTGTCTACTGGAATATAACTTTTCCATGGCTTAATCCACTAATATAAATGGATAGATTCATCAAAACAAGCAAACTATGCATCAAAAACAGAATCTGTCAAAAGCAGAACAGTCTGTAGCAATCTAAACATCCACCATACTTATGGTACCCAAACAATTCTACCAAAATTATGAAAAATAAACAAGTTTTATATCAAGACAGTGCAAAAGTAATCAGAACCTATTGACGTTCCAGTTAAAAATGTAAAATCGCGCACTACAGCCAAAGTTTCTGTCCTGCATCGTACAAACCAACAAGCATTGTAAACATCCTAAAGGCAAACCTTAGCACATTATTTTTATAATACAATGGAATTGTACAAGGGGATAATTATTTTTTATGAAAAGTTTCTGTAATCAAGATTCACAAAGTTTCCGTGAGCATGAACAAAGTTCAAGGAGCTCTCCCACTTCAACAATGCTTGTCTTTTTCACTTTCACTTTCCTTTTTGAAAAGTTTTTAGGTTCCCCTCTTTATTATTTTTTTGTTTTTAAACTATATGAAAGCACTCAATAGAAATAAATGACTCTCTAAAACTTCCGGGTTGTCTCCCTGGCAGCGCTTTCTTTAAAGCCATTAAGCTAGGCATTTAGTGCTCAAGTAATGAATCCACCCGGATCCCAAGGTATATCAAAGCCAATTTTAATTAATAATGATTTGTAATTTAGTAGTGAGCACAAAATAACATATATCATGCAACAACGAAGTCTAACTCTCTTCCTATGCATCGGCATGTCATAAAAGAACAATTCATGCACACATAGTAAAGGCCAATGCATAGTATAAACAGTTTCTTGCAATTCTATCATATTGTAAAACATAGAGAGGTGGAGATGTAGTTCCTCTCTCATAATAATTGTAAGTAGGAGCAGCAAGCACATGCATATCATATTCATCAAAATTATCATGTGCAATGGTAAAAGGCAACCCATCAATATAATCCTTAATAAGCACAAACTTGTCCGATATGGTGTAGTTGGGAGAATTCAAAAAAGATAATAGGATTATCATGCGTGGGTGCAATAGCAACAATTTCATGTTTAACATAAGGAACTATAGCAAGTTCATCTCCATAAGCATAATTCATATTGGCATCTTGGCCACAAGCATAGCAAGCATCATCAAAAGGGATATTTCAAGAGAATCAACAGGATCATAGCAATTATCATAGCAATCATCCTTCGGTAAGCACGAAGGGGAATTAAACAATGTATGAGTTGAAGAGTTACTCTCATTAGAAGGTGGGCACGGGTGATCAATCCAGTCTTCTCCTTTTGTTCTTCGCTCTCCTCATCATCTTTTTCATCCAGTGAGCTCACAGTTTCATCAATTTCTTCTTCCATAGCTTCCTGCAAAATATTATTCTCTTCTTGGACAGCGGAGACTTTCTCAATAAATGCATTAATATAGTAATTGTATTCATAATTTTCATAGCAATATCTAAGTATAGCAAGATTTTCAGGCCTATAAACACCACCATCATCAAAAGCTTCATACTTTTCAAACAAAGATTCAATTTCATAAGCAGCCTTAAAAGCAACAAATTCTTCTATTTGCTCAACATCATAGTAATCATATATACCATTAGCATAAGAAGCTAAGGTTTCATTATCATTAAATTTGCATGAAAACGGAAGGTGTGGAGCCTTCATCCTAGAGCAACAAGTAATATCATATCTCAAACATAGATCCCGAGCATACCAACGCAACATAATAAATTGATCCCATAATAGTTTCCCTTTTTGTGTCGAGCGATAATCCCTAAAGTATTCACGTTGATCCAACATGTCTCCCATTATAAAGTTGAATGGGGTTTTCTCGGGATTATCATAGTAGTACATAATATCTCTCACATAATGAGAATCGAGGGTTTTAGGAGTTACCCCGTCTCCATGAGTAGCAAGTACACCTATTTTTTTTGGTATTTTGCGTTCCATATCCATAATTAAAGATAGAGAACAACTTAGAACAACAAATAAAAATTACTTAGTGATAAAGCAAACAAGCACACACGAGAATATTCACCCCACGCTATGACTCCCCGTCAACGGCGCCAGAAAAAGGTCTTGATAACCCGCAAGTATACGGGATAGTTGTAGCCTCTTTCAATAAGTAAGAGTGTCGAACCCAATGAGGAGCTAAAGGTAGAACAAATACTCTCTCAAGTCCTATCGGCCACTGATACAACTCTACGCACGCTTGATGTTCGCTTTACCTAGAACAAGTATGAAACTAGAGGTACTTTGTAGGTGTCATAGGATAGGTTTGCAAGATAATAAAGAACGCGTAAATAAAAGCTAGGGGCTGTTTAGATAAAGATGCAATAAAGTAAGTATTAGTAGAGAGCTTTTTCTTACGAGGAAGTTATTTGTCCAAGGCAATCGATAACAAAACCGGTAATCACTATTGCAATTTTATTTGAGGGAGATGCTCCTCATCGTCGGGCACCGGCATCACGCGGGCACCGGCATCACGCAGTGATGGTGGGCGGACTGCTCCTCATCGGGGTGATAGAATTAGTAGGCAGGTTAGAGCATTTGCAGCCGGACATGGCAAATCCGGGCCACTATACGTCCGCGGACACTGACCGGGCACTCCCTAAATCCGCGCCTCCACACCCACGTATCTCATATTCTGAGCCCTATATCCATATAAATTCATGCAACATACAACGTGGATCACCAAATGACCAAAGTCAATAAGAAACGAACATATAAACTGATACCAAACGTGGATAATTCACATAAACATCACCCAAAGATCACCAAACGTGCATAAGTCACACAGTTCAACGATCCAGGACATTGTGACTAAATACTAGAACTAGATTATAAACAAGAGAGGGCGAGCTTCACCACTTCCTTGCCGACCCTTTGACTTTTCGGTCACCGGCGCAGCTGTAGGAGTCCGTGGCAAGAGGTGGGTCCATGCCGAAGCTGTCGGACCTGTCTTAGAAGGAGGAATCAGAGATGAAGATGTAGGTTTGCAAGTGCCGAACGATGCGGTCTTCCTTGTGCTTGAGGTTGGCCACCCTCGCTGTCGGTGTCAAAACCGGCGGATCTCGGGTAGGGGGCCCAACTGTGCGTCTAAGGCTAATGGTAACAGGAGGCGCGGGACACGATGTTTTACCCAGGTTTGAGCTTTCTCGATGGAGGTAATACCCTACTTCCTGCTTGATTGATCTTGATGATATGAGTATTACAAGAGTTGATCTACCACGAGATCGTAGAGGCTAAACCCTAGAAGCTAGCCTATGATTATGATTGTTCTAGTCCTATGGACTAAAACCCTCCGGTTTATATAGACACCGGAGGGGTCTAGGGTTACACAGAGTCGGTTATAGAGAAGGAGATCTACATATCCGAATTGCCAAGCTTGCCTTCCATGCAAAGGAGAGTCCCATCCGGACACGGGACGAAGTCTTCAATCTTGTATTTTCATAGTCCAACGGTCCGGCCAAAGTATATAGTCCGGCTGTCCGAGGACCCCTTAATCCCGGACTCCCTCAGTAGCCCCTGAACCAGGATTCAATGACGATGAGTCCGGCGCGCTTCGGCATTGCAAGGCGGGTTCCTTCTCCGAATACTCCATAGAAGATTTTGAACACGAGAGTCGTGTCCGGCTCTGGAAAACAAATTCCACATACCCCCGTAGAGAGCACAATATCCCACAAATCTAATCTGCTGACAACTTTTCATAGCTTGACATCACGCCACGGCTCGGTCATTATGCGAACCGTTTTTCTCCACCAGCCACTACACGTGCTGAGAGGCGGTTTTATTGGCACGTCCTGTCGAAGCAGAGATCGTGTTCCCCTTATCACGAGATTCTCATCAATACAGGTGTGGGTAACCCAACCGCACTTGTTTAATATGACTCCTTGATTTTGGGCAAGTCCCAAACGGTCACGCGGGGGACGCTTGCTATTCGTCCTCTTTATAAGGGGGCCAAGGCCTGTCCTTTTCTTCCCACGCTTGATCCTTCCCCTCCCGCACCTCGAGTTCCAACACCCAAGGCTCAAGCTAAGCGCTTCGGACCTTCAACCATGTCCAGATCCAACCTTCAAGCCCGGTGGATGGCCTCCTCTGTCACAGAGGAGGACATCAAGAAGCTTAGGGAGGCCAGGTATCTCACCGCCAAAATCCCGCACAGACTGCCTGCTCAAGGGCAGGTCATCCCCACTCCCGAACCCAACAAGAGTGTCGTATTTATTTCCCACTTCCTCCGAGGGTTAGGTTTTAGTCTTGATCCCTTCGTAAGAGGGCTCATGTTCTGTTACAGGCTAGATTTCCATGATATAGCTCCGGATTCCATCCTTCACATCTCGTCTTTTATTGTTGTGTGTGAAGCCTTCCTCCGCATCACCCCCCACTTCGGCCTATGGCTCAAGACCTTCAATGTGAGGCCGAAGGTGATTGACGGGCGTCATGCGGAGTGCGGAGGCGCTATAATAAGCAAAGGCACCGATGCCCCATGGACAAAGGGTTCCTTCACAGAAACTTTGGACTTATGGCAACGGGAGTGGTTTTACATCACAACTCCCCGAGGTACAAAGCGGGCGGCCGCTCCAGCGTTCCGCTCGGGCCCTCCGCCGCAACTGGCGTCATGGGTCAACAAGGGGCTGGACTTGGGGCCAATTAACGATGTGCTGACACTGCAAAGCCGCATCTGAGACCTCCTTAAGAAGGATGTCAGTCTTGTCAAGATAATGCAAGTAATGCTGGTTCGTCGGGTCCTGCCATGCCAACGTCGACCTCTCCGTATGTGGGAGTTCAACCCGGAAGGACCGCGAATCGTTCAACAATTCTTCGGCGTGACGCTCAAAGAGATGTATGGGTCGTTCTTCGGATCACGAATAAAGTGTCCGGACACCACCGAGGACGTGGGTCTCAACTGCAACCATCCGGATACCCACGTAAGTAATTCCGCTACCGAACACGCCGTCCTTTAGATTTGTTATAACATCATTCTAAAAAATTGCCCTCTGCCAGGACTGGATAAGGAAGGCGGAGAGGATCAGGTGTTTGGCCCCCCTTCCCGAAGGCTCGCCGGATCCCTTATTGATAAGGATGCTTGAGCGTGCACCGTATCAGGTGCCATCAGGAGAAGATGAGGGGAGGAATAAAGAAGCCACTGGTGGGTCTCATACGTTACACATCCAAATCGGGGGATTAAGTGCCTCCGTGAAGGAGGATAATCGGGGAGGTGAATCTAAAATCCCCTCTCCTCACGGTAAGAAAAGAGCCGCCTCTAAGGACTTGGAAACGGAGGTTTCCAAACGAGGGAAGAAACCCTCGCCAAGGGGCCCTGCCCCAGAGGGCGTCCTTATCGCACAGCGCCCGAAAGGGGGCCAGCCCTCAACCGAGCTGTAAGTGAAAAAAGGTACTTTGGTAAATATATCATGTTTTGTCTCCGAGAATAATAACCGAGACATATTTGTTGCAGTCGGGCTCGTAGCCCTTCTCCTCAGAGTTCGTCTTCAGGGGATCTTCTTCCGGAGATGATGGAGAGCGAAACGCCTCCTCCTGTCTCCCCGCCAGATGGGGCGGACGACCCCGAGGTGTCGTCACGGAGGATTTCTCCTGATCCGACAAGGCCAGAAGTCAACACTTCGGCTGCCCGAAGTCCGGCATATTCGGCTCCCAAGGAGAGCGATAGAAAGAGTCCGGGATTGTCCGACATACAGCCAGACACACTGATGGGTCTTCTGGAGCGAGTGGCCATCTCAGAGACGCATCGTGCCTTATTGGGTACAGTGGTTGAGAGGATTTCATCCGCCAAAAGCGGTTTGAATGAAGCTTTTACAAATCTGCTGAGAGACTTTGAGGTACGCATAATAATATATGTATTTCTGACGGTATCGCACATGCTAGGTGTGCTTGATACGTCTCCAACGTATCTATAATTTTTTGATTGCTCCATGCTAGTTTTTCTACTGTTTTGGACTATAATGGGCTTTATTTTCCACTTCTATATTATTTTTGGGACTAACCTATTAACCGGAGGCCCAGCCCAGAATTGCTATTTTTTTGCCTTTTTCAGTATTTCAAAGAAACAGAATATCAAACGGAGTCCAAACGGAATGAAACCTTCGGGAGCGTGATTTTCTCATCAGATAAGATCCAGGAGACTTGGACCCTCCGTCAAGAAAGCCACGAGGCGGTCACGAGGGTGGAGGGCGCGCCCTTCCCCCTGGGCGCGCCCCCTGCCTCGTGGGCCCCTCGAAGCTCCACCAATGTACTCCTTCCTCCTATATATACCTACGTACCCCCATTATACCAGGGACGGAGCCAAAAACCTAATTCCACCGCCGCAACCTTGTGTATCCACGAGATCCCATCTTGGGGCCTGTTCTGGAGCTACGCCGGAGAGGGCATCCACCACGGAGGGCTTCTACATCAACACCATAGCCCCTCCGATGAAGTGTGAGTAGTTTACTTCAGACCTTCGGGTCCATAGCTAGTAGCTAGATGGCTTCTTCTCTCTTTTTGGATCTCAATACAATGTTCTCCCCCTCTCTCGTGGAGATCTATTCGATGTAATCTTCTTTTTGCGGTGTGTTTTTTGAGACCGATGAATTGTGGGTTTATGATCCAACTTATCTATGGAAAATATTTGATCTTCTCTGAATTCTTTTATGTATGATTGAGTTATCTTTGCAAGTCTCTTCGAATTATCCGTTTGGTTTGGCCAACTAGATTGGTAGTCCTTGCAATGGGAGAAGTGCATGGCTTTGGGTTCAATCTTGCGGTGTCCTTACTCAGTGACAGAAAGAGTTGCAAGGCACGTATTGTATTGTTGCCATCGAGGATAACAAGATGGGATTTTTATCATATTGCATGAATTTATCCTCTATATCATGTCATCTTGCTTAAAGCGTTACTCTTTTTAACTTAATACTCTAGATGCATCTTTGGATAGCGGTCGATGAGTGGAGTAATAGTAGTAGATGCAGAATCGTTTCAATCTACTTGTCACGGACGTGATGCCTATATACATGATCATTGCCTAGATATACTCATAACTATGCTCAATTCTATCAATTGCTCAACAGTAATTTGTTCACCCACCGTAGAATACTTATGCTCTTGAGAGAAGCCACTAGTGAAACTTATGGCCCCCGGGTCTATTCTCATCATATCAATCTATATCACTTTATTTACTTGCTTTGTTTTTACTTTGCCTTTACTTTGTACTTTCCATCTATCTATCAAAAATACCAAAAATATTATCTCTATCAGATCTCACTCTCGTAAGTAACCGTGAAGGGATTGAAAACCCCTAAGCGTTGGTTGCGAGTTGCTATCGTTTTGTGCAGGTACGAGGGACTTGCGCGTGACCTCCTACTGGATTGATACCTTGGTTCTCAAAAACTGAGGGAAATACTTACGCTATTGTGCTGCATCATCCCCTCCTTTTCGGGGAAAACCAACGCTAGCTCGAGACGTAGCAAGAAGGATTTCTGGCGCCGTTGCCGGGGAGGCTTACGCAAAAGTCAACATACCAAGTACCCATCACAATCCCTATCTCTCGCATTACATTATTTGCCATTTGCCTCTCGTTTTCCTCTCCCCCACTTCACCCTTGCCATTTTATTCGCCCTCTCTTTCCCAATCTCCTCCTCTCTTTCCCGTTTGCCTTTTCCCTTTGCCTTTCTGTTTGTTTGTGTGTTGGATTACTTGTTGCCATGGCGCAAGATAATACCAAATAGTGTGACTTCTCGAATACCAATAATAATGATTTCCTTAGTACTCCGATTGCTCCTCTTAATAATGATGAGTCTTGTGAAATCAATACCGCTTTGCTGAATCTTGTTATGAAAGATCAATTCGCCGGCCTTCCTAGTGAAGACGCCGCTACTCATCTAAACAATTTTGTTGATTTGTGTGATATGCAAAAGAAGAAAGATACGGATAACAATATTGTCAAATTAAAGTTATTTCCGTTTTCACTTAGAGATCGTGCTAAAATTTGGTTTTCACCTTTGCCTAAAAATAGTATTGATTCTTGGAACGAGTGCAAAGATGCTTTTATCTCTAAGTATTTTCCTCCCGCTAAGATTATCACTCTTAGGAACGATATCATGAATTTTAAACAACTTGATCATGAGCATGTTCGCCAATCTTGGGAAAGAATGAAATTAATGCTTCGGAATTGCCCTACTCATGGTTTGAATTTATGGACGATCATACAAAAAATTTATGCCGGATTGAATTTTGCTTCTAGAAATCTTTTAGATTCGGCCGCGGGAGGCACTTTTATGAAAATTACGTTAGGGGATGCTACCAAATTGCTTGATAATATTATGGCTAGTTATTCTCAATGGCACACCGAAAGATCTTCTAGTAAAAAAGTGTATGCTATAGAAGAAATCAATGTTTTGAGTGAAAAGATGGATGAACTTATGAAGATGTTTGCTCCTAAAAATACTCCTCTTGATCCTAATGATATGCCTTTATCTACTTTGCTTGAGAACAATAATGAATCTATGGATGTGAATTTTGTTGGTAGGAATAGTTTTGGAAACAACGCTTATAGAGGGAATTTTAATCCTAGGCCTTATCCTAGTAATCCTTCTAATAATTATGGGAATTCCTACAACAACTCTTATGGAAATTTTAATAAGATGCCCTCTGATTTTGAGAGTAGTGTTAAAGAGTTTATGAATTCACAAAATAATTTTAATGCTTTGCTTGAAGAGAAATTGCTTAAGGTTGATGATTTGGCTAGGAACGTTGATAGAATTTCTCTTGAAATTGATTCTTTAAAGCTTAGATCTATTCCTCCTAAGCATGATATCAATGAGTCTCTCAAAGCTATGAGAATTTCCATTGACGAGTGCAAAGAAAGAACCGCTAGGATGCGTGCTTCCAAAGATGCCTTTATTAAAGCGTGTTCTTCTAATCCCTATGAAAATCAAGATGAAGATATAAAAGTTATAGATGTGTCCCCTATTAAATCTTTGTTTTGCAATATGAATCTTGATGAATCTGATTATGATCTTCCTTTACCTAGAAGGCGTTCTAAGAATTCTGAGTTTTTAGATCTTGATGATGAAGATGATGAAAGTAGGATTGAAATAAATAGAATCCGTGATGTTGCTAAACCTACTATTTTGGATCTCAAGGAATTTGACTATAAAAATTGCTCTTTAATTGATTGTATTTCCTTCTTGCAATCCGTGCTAAATTCTCCTCATGCTTATAGTCAAAATAAGGCTTTTACCGAACACGTTGTCGATGCCTTAATGCAATCTTATGAAGAAAAGCTTGAGTTGAAAGTTTCTATCCCTAGAAAACTCCATGATGAGTGGGAACCTACAATTAAAATTAAAATTAAAGATTATGAGTTTCATGCTTTTTGTGATTTGGGTGCTAGTGTCTCTACTATCCCCAAAGCTTTGTGTGATTTGCTAGATTTCCGTGATTTTGATGATTGCTCTCTAAACTTGCATCTTGCGGATTCCACTATTAAAAAGGCTATGGGAAGAATTAATGATGTTCTTATTGTTGCAAATAGGAATTATGTGCCCGTAGATTTTATCGTTCTTGATATAGAATGCAATCCTTCATGTCCTATTATTCTTGGTAGACCTTTCCTTAGAACAATTGGTGCAATTATTGATATGAAGGAAGGGAATATTAGATTCCAATTTCCCTTAAATAAGGGCATGGAACACTTCCCTAGAAAGAAAATAAAATTACCATATAAATCTATCATGAGAGCCACTTATGGATTGCCTACAAAAGATGGCAATACTTAGATCTATCCTTGCTTTTATGCCTAGCTAGGGGCGTTAAATGATAGCGCTTGTTGGGAGGCAACCCAATTTTATTTTGTGTTTTTGTTTTTGCTTCTGTTTAGGAATAAATAATCCATCTACCTTCTGTTTGGATGTGGTTTTATGTTTTAATTAGTGTTTGTGCCAAGTAAGACCTATAGGATAACCTACGATGATAGTTGATTTGATTCTGCTGAAAAACAGAAATTTTGCGCGCACGAATTTAGTTATGATAAATCACAGGAACGTGCTTTTGCATTTATTCTTTTTAATGATGCTCAATAAACAAATTGTCCAGGACTTCCTATTGTGGTAGAATTTTTAGAGTTCCAGAAGTTTGCATTAGTTACAGATTACTACAGACTGTTCTGTTTTTGACAGATTCTGTTTTTCGTGTGTTGTTTGCTTATTTTGATGAATCTATGGCTAGTAAATTAGTTTATAAACCATAGAGAAGTTGGAATACAGTAGGTTTAACACCAATATAAATAAAGAATGAGTTCATTACAGTACCTTGAAATAGTCTTTTGTTTTCTTTCTCTAGCAGACTCACGAGATTTCTGTTGAGTTTTGTGTTGTGAAGTTTTCAAGTTTTGGGTGAATTCTTTTGATGGATTATGGAACAAGGAGTGGCAAGAGCCTAAGATTGGGGATGCCCATGGCACCCCAAGATAATCAAGGACACCAAAATTCAAAGCTTGGGATGCCCGGAAGGCATCCCTCTTTAAATCCACTTCCATCGGTAATTTACTTGGAGCTATATTTTTATTCACCACATGATATGTGTTTTGCTTGGAGCGTCTTGTATTATTTGTGTCTTTGCTTGTTAGTTTACCACAATTATCCTTGCTGTACACACCTTTTGAGACAGCCATATATGATTTGAAATTTGTTAGAATACTCTATGTGCTTCACTTTTTGAGCTTGATAGTTTTGCTCATAGTGCTTCACTTATATCTTTAGAGTGTGATAATTTTTGCTCTAGTGCTTCACTTAGATCTTTTAGAGCACGGTGGTGGATTTGTTTTAAAGAAACTTGATCTCTCATGCTTCACTTAGATTATTTTGAGAGTCGTTAATAGCATGGTAATTTGCTTAATGTCAATATACTTGGTATTCAAGATATGTGAAACTTTCTTTTAAGTGGGTTGAATACTAAGATAAGTTTGACGCTTGATAATTGTTTTGAGGTATGGAGGTAATAATATCAAAGTCGTGCTAGTTGGGTGATTATGAATTTGAGAAAGGCTTGTGTCGAAGTTAGAAAGTCCCGTAGCATGCACGTATGGTTAAAGGTGTGTGACAAATTTGAAACATAAAAGTGTACCTGGCTTGTGCATCCTTATGAGTGGCGGTCGGGGACGAGCGATGGTCCTTTCCTACCAATCTATCCCCCTAGGAGCATGCGCGTAGTACTTGAATTTTTGATTACTTCTAAATTTTTGCAATAAGTATATGAGTTCTTTTGACTAATGTTGAGTCCATGGATTATACGCACTCTCACCTTTCCGCCGTTGCTAGCCTCTTCGGTACCGTGCATTGCCCTTTCTCACATTGAGAGTTGGAGCAAACTTTGCCGGTGCATCCAAACCCCGTGATACGATACGCTCTATCACACATAAGCCTCCTTATATCTTCCTCAAAACAGCCACCATACCTACCTATCATGGCATTTCCATAGCCATTCCGAGATATATTGCCATGCAACTTCCACCACCACCATCATCATCATGACATACATTACTTTTGTCATATTGCCATTGCATGATCTTGTAGTTGACATCATATTTGTGGCAAATCCACCATGCATTATTTTTCATACATGTCACTCTTGATTCATTGCACCATCCTGTTACATCACGGAGGCATTCATATAGAGTCATATCTTGTTCTAAGTTTCGAGTTGTAATCCTTATGTTGTAATCAATAGAAGTGTGATGATCATCATTATTAGAGCATTGCCCAAAAAAAAGAGAAAGGCCAAAAAAAGGAAAGGCCCAAAAAAAAGAGAAAGGCCCAAAAAAAGAAAAAAAAGAAAATAAAAATAAAATAAAAAGGGCAATGCTACTATCTCTTTTTCCACACTTGTGCTTCAAAGTAGCACCTTGTTCTTCATGTAGTGAGTCTCATATATTGTGCTTCAAAGTAGCACCTTATTCCTCATGTAGTGAGTCTCATAAGTTGTCTTCTTATACTAGTGGGAATTTTTCATTATAGAACTTGGCTTGTATATTCCTACGATGGGCTTCCTCAAATGCCCTAGGTCTTCGTGAGCAAGCAAGTTGGATGCACACCCACTAGTTTTCCTTTGTTGAGCATTCATAGCTCTAGTGCATCCATTGCATGGCAATCCCTACTCGCTCACATCGATATCTATTGATGGGCATCTCCATAGCCCATTGATACGCCTAGTTGATGTGAGACTTTCTCCTTTTTTGTCTTCTCCACACAATCCCCATCATCATATTCTATTCCACCCATAGTGCTATATCCATGGCTCACGCTCATGTATAGCGTGAAGGTTGAAAAAGTTTGAGATTATTTAAGTATGAAACAATTGCTTGGCTTGTCATCGGGGGTATAGAAGTTGGGAACATCTTTCTGTGACGAAAATGAAGCATAGCCTAACTATATGATTTTGTAGGGATGAACTTTTTTTTGCCATGTTATTTTGAGAAGACATGATTGCTTTGATTAGTATGCTTGAAGTATTATTATTTTTATGTCAATATGAACTTTTGTCTTGAACCTTTCGGATCTGAATATTCATACCATGATTAAGAAGATTTACATTGAAATTATGCCAAAGTATCACTCCGCCTCAAAAATTCTCTTTTTATCATTTACCTACCCGAGGACGAGCAGGAATTAAGCTTGGGGATGCTTGATACGTCTCCAACGTATCTATAATTTTTGATTGCTCCATGCTACTTTATCTATTGTTTCGGACTATAATGGGCTTTATTTTCCACTTTTATATTATTTTGGGACTAACCTATTAACCGGAGGCCCAGCCAAATTGCTTTTTTTGCCTTTTTCAATTATTTCAAGAAATGCAGAATATCAAGCGGAGTCCAAACGAAATGAAACCTTGGGGCGTGATTTTCTCATCGATAAGATCCAGAGACTTGGACCCTCCGTCAAGAAAGCCACGAGGCGGTCACGAGGTGGGCGCGCGCTCCCCTGGCGCGCCCCTGCCTCGTGGGCCTCAAGCTCCACCGACGTACTCCTTCCTCCTATATATACCTACGTAACCCCATTAGACCAGGGACGGAGCCAAAAACCTAATTCCACCACCGCAACCTTCTGTATCCATGAGATCCCATCTTGGGGCCTGTTCCGGAGCTCCGCCGGAGAGGGCATCCACCACGGAGAGCTTCTACATCAACACCATAGCCCCTTCGATGAAGTGTGAGTAGTTTACTTCAGACCTTCGGGTCCATAGCTAGTAGCTAGATGGCTTCTTCTCTCTTTTTGGATCTCAATACAATGTTCTCCCCCTCTCTCGTGGAGATCTATTCGATGTAATCTTGTTTTTGCGGTGTGTTTGTTGAGACCGATGAATTGTGGGTTTATGATCCAACTTATCTATGGAAAATATTTGATTCTTCTCTGAATTCTTTTATGTATGATTGAGTTATCTTTGCAAGTCTCTTCGAATTATCCGTTTGGTTTGGCCAACTAGATTGGTAGTTCTTGCAACGGGAGAAGTGCATGGCTTTGGGTTCAATCTTGCGGTGTCCTTACTCAGTGAAAGAAAGAGTTGCAAGGCACGTATTGTATTGTTGCCATCGAGGATAACAAGATGGGGTTTTTTATCATACTGCATGAATTTATCCCTCTACATCATGTCATCTTGCTTAAAGCGTTACTATGTTTTTAACTTAATACTCTAGATGCATGCTGGATAGCGGTCGATGAGTGGAGTAATAGTAGTAGATGCGAATCGTTTGATCTACTTGTCACGGACGTGATGCCTATATACATGATCATTGCCTAGATATACTCATAACTATGCTCAATTCATCAATTGCTCAACAGAATTTGTTCACCCACCGTAGAATACTTATGCTCTTGAGAGAAGCCACTAGTGAAACCTATGGCCCCGGGTCTATTCTCATCATATCAATCTATATCACTTTATTTACTTGCTTTGTTTTTACTTTGCCTTTACTTTTTACTTTGCATCTATCTATCAAAAATACCAAAAATATTATCTCTATCAGATCTCACTCTCGTAAGTAACCGTGAAGGGATTGACAACCCCTAAGCGCTGGTTGCGAGTTGCTATCGTTTTGTGCAGGTACGAGGGACTTGCGCGTGACCTCCTACTGGATTGATACCTTGGTTCTCAAAAACTGAGGGAAATACTTACGCTACTGTGCTGCATCATCCTCTCCTCTTCGGGGAAAACCAACGCTAGCTCGAGACATGGCAGTGCTCTGTATAGATAGTAGCCCCTAAGACTCTGGTTGCCATCCAGAGGTGGCAAGCAGAGGATCGTAATCCCAGCTAATAATCGTGCTGCTTTTATGTGCAGGCGGCTGAGGGTCCGGCGGCTGACCGGACTGCTAATTTCGCCGAACTGAAGTGGCAGAATGACGTGGCATATGCCGACATCGCGCTTGTTAACAAGCGGCTTGACGAGGCCTAGGGTATGTATGTTCAACTTGTCAGCAAATGTTAAGAGGAGCATGATGCTAATATCTCTAATATGCTGTGACTGCAGATGGAGCTGCTGCCATAGAGACCCTTCAGGCGGAGCTTGCCCGAGCCAAAGAAGAAGCCCGAATAAGTGATGCGGCCGCCCTGAAGGCGGTCGAAGAGTTAAGAGCCGAACAGGCTGCTCATCGCTAGAGCGAAGAAAGGATAGCCAATATGGCTGTTGAGCTGAAAGATGCGGCCGACCGCTATGAGCTCCTTGAAAAGGAAAGCCAAGCGAAAGCGGCTGACCTGAAGAAGACCCTGGAGGCAGCCAAGGAAACCCGCTCTGAAATGAGAGGGATAAGGGAGGAGCTTCGTGAAACCGGAGATATCACAGCTGGGAGGCCCTATTTGTTGCGGATGAAGTTCGGAGATCCGAAGTATGCCCCTTTCGATCAATTGTGGAGTGCTGCAGATGCGTATGCGGACCTGACAAAGAGTGCTGCTGATGTGACTGAGTTATACAAAGATCGGAAAGACCATGGGGTAGAAAGGTTGTTTTGGTCGCAGTTCAGTGCCCCGACGCGTCCGCTGCCGTTGAATGACAGAATGGCCGCATGGGCCAAACTCCATAAGTTGTCCGGGCTTGCTATGAGGTCTGTCGTGGATCATCTTTGGCCGAAGGGACCAAGACCGGACAGTTATTTTGGCTTGGTGCAACAATTCCTTGGTGCTGTGTCGCATATCGATGCTGTGAAGAGGTCGGCGTGCATGGAGGGTGCGCGGAGGCTCTTACCCGTGTTAAGACGTTCTGGCAGGGATGGAAGCCACCGCTATTGCAACCCGGGGTCCGGCGGGAGGCCAGGATCCGGCCGAGCACTATTTTGAAGAAGTCCTAGAAGGTGCCCGTTTAATAGAGGCTCAGTGCTCGAAGAGTACCATGTTCGAGTGACATGTATCTGATTTGTAAGAACAATACTATTTTGATTATAGAGGCTTTGTTTATACTTTTGCCTGAAAGTATTATAGTGCCTCACGTGCGGCCGTTTATGTATGTATGTATGTATGTATATAACCTGAAAGTTTCAGTCATCGGCTTCAGCCCCCACGCATACAATGCGGAGGTGTTCAGAAAAGCGCGTAATCACTCTTGATCCAACGTCTTGGTCCATTAAGGAGGTGACAGCACGGTGAACCAGGCAATCAGACTATATAGCTTTAACACTTTCACTTAGCCATATGAGTTTGATGGTGGGGCTACTATATTTTCCCTGGTAATTCCGCGTTCATTCGAATGTGGTGCGTGTACGTACATGACCGGGAAACCAGTCCTTCGTTAATGCGGAGGAATCGCGAAGTTTCCGCTGAGTCATCGAGTGGTTGACCAGTCTCGCGCTATATCATGATAGTCAGTTTTCGGCTTTCTCTACTGAGGTGCTCACCCAGATGAACCAGGGCACAATCGCAGTAGTTCTCCCGGTGCCCCCTTAGCCGATAGAGCAGAACGTAAGGTAGCAAAACACGGGAGCCGGGCAAACCCAACATTTGACCAAAGACATTTTTCGGAGCTGATGCATATAAGGCCAAACTCGCGACGCCGAACACTCCCTAACGTATTCGGACTTAACGACATATACTGGGCTGAGTAACGCCCTTGATAATGAGCCATGTGTTTCCAGGGACATGCATTAGTCTGGCGTGACGAAGTGTCAAGAATGCCAGCATCCCTCCCAGTTGTGTTAAGTGTCCGAAGGTATGAAGCAACAAGAGACATTAAAAAGGTTTACGCAGGGTCTTAAATCCAAAAAGAAACCTTTGAGCGGGGCCCTCCTGCACGTCTGCGCCTTTATCTCCGTTGTGCCGTATCCTGGAAGGGTGTAGCATGGTAATCATCTGTAAAAAAGGAAAACCCCTGGTGAAAGACTTCGTGCAAAGAGTTGGTTAATCTGAATGAACCATGAAAATGCAATATGTTATTGTATTAATAGGGTCGAGCCAAACTATGGGCTTCTTTTTGTTTGCGAGCAGCCCCTAGCACCACTTATGGGGGTATATCTATCAACCCCAGCTCAGGTTTATCTGGGCTGTTACATTTGGTGGAGCGCCGGACTCGTCTAACCACGTCCGTGGTCTTGACGACCGACCGTTTATTCTGGTTGGAGGGGCCGCTCAGTGTGCGGCTGCTAGAGCCGTCACATATTCTTCAGCACGTAAGGAACGCTCTGTATTTCCGCTAACTGTGATGCTGCCACGTGGACCGGGCATCTTAAGTTTAAGATAGGCGTAGTGCGGTACTGCATTAAAAAGAGCGAAGGCCATTCTTCCGAGTAGTGCGTGATAGCCGCTTCGGAATGGAGCGATGTCGAAGATTAGTTCTTCGCTTCTGAAGTTATCGGGAGAACCGAATACAACCTCTAGTACTAGAGAGCCCGTGCAGTGGGCCTTGACGCCTGGTATCACTCCTTTAAAGGTAGTATTGCTTCGGCTGATTCTTGACAGGTCTATCCCTATTTTGCGGACAGTGTCCTGATATATAAGGTTAAGACTACTGCCGCCATCCATAAGGACTAGAGTGAGATGGTATCTATCAATTATTGGGTCGAGCACCAAGGCAGCCGATCCTCCGTGCCGGATAGTAGTTGGATGATCCTTGCATCAAAGGTGATCGAGCAGGCCGACCAGGAATTGAATTTGGGGGCAACAGGCTCCACAGCGTATATGTCTCGGAGTGCGCGTTTGTGCCTTCTCTTTGGAATGTGAGTTGCATAAATCATATTCACTGTTTTGACTTCTGGTGGGAATTTTTTCTGTCCCCCAGTGTTCGGCTAGCGAGGCTCATCCTCGTCTTCACTTGGCGTCTCCCTCCCCTTGCCGGCCTGCTTGAAAACCCAGCACTCTCTGTGAGTGTGATTTGCAGGTTTTTCTGGGTGCCATGAATCTGGCATAATTTGTCTAGAATCTTATTCGGTCCATCTCTGCTGCCTTTAAATGGCTTCTTCCGTTGACCTGGTCGAGAGCCCCTGAATCTGGCATTGACCGTTGTGTTATCTGGGCAGTCTTCATTGTTTCGACGCTTGTTTTTATTGCGTCGCGGCTTCCCGTTGCCATCCCTGACTTCGGATGTGCCTGGGTCGCTGGTGCCGCTACGGGCCAGCCAACTATCCTCGTCCGCGCAAAAGCGGGTCATAAGTCTTGTTAGGGCTGCCATTGTCCTCGGCTTTTCCTGGCCGAGGTGTCTGGAAAGCCATTCGTCCCGGACACTGCGTTTGAAGGCCGCTAAGGCTTCGGCATCCGGGCAGTCGACGATTTGATTCTTCTTAGTAAGAAATCTGTTCCAAAGTTTTCGGCTGACTCTCCGGGCTGTTGAATTATGTGACTTAAGTCGTCTGCGTCCGGAGGTCGTACATAGGTCCCTTGAAAATTGGCCCTAAAAGCATCATCAAGTTCTTCCCAACTTCCAATTGAGTTTTCAGGGAGGCTTTTCAACCAGTGCCGAGCTGGTCCTTTCAACTTGAGGGGTAGGTATTTAATGGCATGGAGATCATCTCCGCGGGCCATGTGGATGTGAAGGATAAAGTCCTCAATCCAGACCCCAGGGTCTGTCATTCCGTCGTATGCCTCTATATTCACGGGTTTAAATCCTTCCGGAAATTCATGGTCCAGCACCTCATCGGTGAAGCACGGGGGGTGTGCGGCACCCCTGTATTTGGACGTGTCGTGGCAGGCTGGCGATGGTTGTTGTGTTCGGTGCTGATTCCTAGCTGGTATTCGATCAATGTGGTCGTTTTGGTAGTTCTGATCCTGTGCTGGAGCGTGCTTCCTAGATCCATAGATGGACCTGGCCATACCGGATTTTTTGTCCAGGAGCTCACGTAAATCGTGTGCTGACTTGTGTGCGGCATCATTAGCCGTCCTGTCGCGGCCACGGGGTGGTCGGTCCGGCTGATCGCCCGTTTTTGGCTGAATGGGCTCTATGGCCTCGTCGTCGAATTTGGGCAGCAGCTTGTGTTTTGGATAGCTCTTTGTGTGGCGATTGCCACCGTATTTCTCTTCAGTGTCAAGCACCTTGTTCCATCTGCGATTGAGCATATCCTACGAGGCCTTAAGCCTTTGCTTCTGCTTCTTTAAGCTCCTCGCGGTGGCAATAAGCCTTCTGTGGAGGTTCTCTTGTTCCAAGTGTCTTTCTGGGATGATGAGTGCATCATCGTCCGGACTGTTCTCCTCTCCGGAGACAGGTTGATGAATTTTACCCTCCGGATCGGCGTCATCTGACGTCGGCTCCGGACTATGTTCAGCGTCCCCTGGCTCATCCTGCTCCATCGGTGGGTCCATGGGGTCATCGTTTCCTTTGGAGTCGACCGGGGTATTATTCTTTCTTGCACTATTGTCGTTGTTTTTACTGTGGCGGGATTTAGAGCGGCGCCTACGGCGTCGCTTCGGTGGCTTATCGACGGGATTATCCTTTGTTGCATCATCGCCATCGCCTTATTTTGGCGTGTCCACCATATATATATATCATATGATGAGGTGGCAGTCCAGCGCCCAGTGGGCGGTGGTTCCTGTTCTTCTCCTGCATCGTCGTAAATACCCTTGATGCATTCGGAGTCGAAATCGAGCGTGTCAGTTAAGTCATCGACAGTGGCTATGAAGTGGGTGGTGGGCGGGGAACAAATTTCTTCGTCGTCTGCTTCCCACTCGAGCCAGACATAGTTCGGCCAAGAGTCTCCTGACAAGGAGAGAGAACTTAATGAATTTAGCACATCACCCAAGGGCGAGTGCTGAAAGATATCTGCGGAGGTGAACTCCATGACCGGTGCCCAATCAGATTCGATAGGCACGGACGTATGCGGTTTGAATCCTGTAGTCGGAGATGAGTACGGGGGTCCGACAATACTGACCTCATAGGATTTGGGGTCAGTGTTCGGCTCCAAGGCCGATGATTGTGCGGCCTCCATGACGGGGTCCAACCACCCGTCCTCGGATGGCACAATCTGCTCCGGATTGATTCCCGGGGCCGCCGCAGGCGCGATCTCCCGAACACTGTCCGATGGCAGATATAAGTCATGCTCGTCGTGACTGTTCGGTGCACCTGACACGGGCTCGAATCCGTCGAAGATCAAGTCTCCGCAAATGTCAACAGTATAGTTCAAGCTTCCAAACCTGACCTGATAGCCAGGGGCGTAGCTATCGATCTGCACCAGATGGCCAAGCAAGTTGGCCTGCAGTACGAAGCTGCCGAATACGAAGATCTATCCGGGAAGGAAAACCTCCCCCTGAACCGCGTCGTTGAAGATGATTGAAGGAGCCATCGAGCCTTACCGCGACGGCACAGTGAAACTCTCAATGAAAGCACCAATGTCGGTGTCAAAACCGGCGGATCTCGGGTAGGGGGTCTCGAACTGTGCGTCTAAGGCTAATGGTAACAGGAGGCGGGGGACACGATGTTTACCCAGGTTCGGGCCCTCTCGATGGAGGTAATACCCTACTTCCTGCTTGATTGATCTTGATGATATGAGTATTACAAGAGTTGATCTACCACAAGATCGTAGAGGCTAAACCCTAGAAGCTGGCCTATGATTATGATTGTCCTAGTCCTACGGACTAAAACCCTCCGGTTTATATAGACACGGGAGGGGGCTAGGGTTACACAGAGTTGGTTACAGAGCAGGAGATCTACATATCCGAATTGCCAAGTTTGCCTTCCACGCAAAGGAGAGTCCCATCCGGACACGGGATGAAGTCTTCAATCATGCATCTTTATAGTCCAACAGTCCGGCCAAAGTATATAGTCCGGCTGTCCGAGGACCCCTTAATCCCAGACTCCCTCACTCGCCGCCTCTGTCGCTACCTCAGCCGCCTCCCACTCGGATTAAGCAATGTTGAGCCAGAGCTGCTTGGCGTTAATCCTTCGGAGCTGTCGTGCCATGTCTCCGCCTCAGTAAGTGACCGACGACACACCCACTCAAGGAGACGCTCCTTGTCGTCGGGCATTGGCATCACGTGGCGGCGGCGGGCGGATTGCGTAGCCGCATCGGACCCGCCACCCATCTCCCTTGCCCTCTGCCTCTCGCGGCGGGCGGCATATGCCTCCGACTCCGAAATCCGCATCCGCGACATCGGCGGAGCGGACACTAGGACCCATCGCTGCCCGTGCGGAGCAACGGCCAGAGGTCAAAGAGGCCGTCGGGCGGCATCAGCAAATTGGGCAGGCCTTGCAGATCCGCTTGCAGGGCAGGAAGGGCGCTGTGGCGACGGGCGACAGATGTCGTCGCACCGGACACGAATCTGCCGCCTGTATCGACCTGCTAGCGCTCAAGCGCTATACGGAGCGCCAGCACGTCCTCGTCTTCGAAGCTGCCGGTGCTCGACATGCTCGCTGGCGCTAGGCATTGGACGGATTGGGAAAATGGGGGCGTCGAGGAGCGAAGTGGAGTGAGCTAGGGTTTTTTATGGATTGGGGATTTTGTGGTGTCGGGTAGGCCAGCGGTGGGCCGGGCTGACGTGGCAGACACATCCGGCACGTCCGGGCCATCTCATATTCACCCTACATTTGGGACGGATATGAGAAGTGTCGTTCAGTTCGAACGTTTGAGGCCCGTTTGAGTGGTCCGATTGGTTCGATTTTTTGTGACCAGTGAGTGACCGGACGACCTGTCCGGCCGTTTGAAACGGATATAGGGCTTCCGGCCGTAGATGCTCTTACGATAACTCTTCGCAAGGGCTTTTGTAGATGTAGAGTTATTGGTCGTCAACCAACACGTCTGAACCCGTCGCCTCCAGTGTAGAACTCGGTGAAGTCGACCCTGGTAACCCAGTGGTGTTTGCGTTCGTATGAAAGTTCCGAAAGCTAGCCTAGGATATATATTTTCTCAAAAAACATATTTTATATAGTGTTTATGTATTTTTAACATAATATTATTGTAGATGCTCACATATAGACACTTATCCTAATGAATTGAATGCATACATGTACACCCTATCCTATAAGGGCCCTCGAGATATTAAGGCCCCGTTCGGTTCACGGAATTTGCTGCCGTTCCAAAGGAAATTGAGCTTTCACAGGTTTTCTTTCCTTTTAGCTGTTCGGTTCAAAGGAAAGCTACTCAACATTCCACAGGGAAAGATCGCTAGGCATGCACATTTCACGGGATTGAACAAATCCACACAGAGCTCATTTGTGGGAGGAGTCCCGAGACAGAACAGAGGAATTGTACTGTTGGGCAGAATAAAATATTCAATCATGTGGCCGTCCATGAGGTGAAAGAAGAGAACAGCAAGTACGGTGCAAATAAAATATTGTGTTAGCTACTGTTCATTACTACTTGCTCTTCGTGCGTTTTCTCTAGCCCATCTGAATGCATGTTCCGTTCCTCTTCCCTTTTTCTCCCGTTGCAAAGTTTTTCACTGTTCATTCAATCCAATTCCTACGCAGTCTCCTTTTCCTATGCTTTCTGTACCTGCGGTCCGAACGGAGCCTAAACTAGCACAACATGTTGAGTTTGACGAGTCCTTATGCGAGCCTCCCACAGAACTTAACATCCCTAAAAAGCGTAGGACTTTAACCTGGTGGACTAGTCTCTACCTAATAATAAAGAGAATTGGGTTTCGGCGGTACGTCGTCGAGCGTGATTTTGCATAAAAGTCCCTCGGTTTACATGAAATTAACCCGCAGTCTTCGTCATAAGTCAGCCCGAACCGGTACGGGAGAGAAAAGAAAAAAAAAATCAGCCCAGCGACCCGCACACCCTGCCTCCTCGATCCCATCTCGAGCTCCAGTCCGCCGCCATCTCCCGCGTCGCCCCGCCTCACCGCGCGCCGCGCGCCGCCCGCCGCCGCCGCCTCCTCCTCCGGCCCGCCGCCCGTCCTGCCCGCCCGCCTCAACGTCGGCCACCGCCCCGACGCCCAGCGCCCCAGCGTCAGACGCCCAGCGACGCCACAGCCGCATACGTCGCCGACTCGCTAAGGACCTAGAAGCCTGCCGCCCGCTTCGGCGCACCCACCGCTTCGAGGTTGGGCGGCGCGAAGCAGAGTTCGGGGCGGCCGATCGGAATCCATCGACCGGTTCTCTCTTTCTCTCCTCTCCCTTGGATTCCTGGATGTGGTGGGTCAATCTTGGCTTCGTGGTGGCTGCGGAAGGAGCGCCGTGAGAGCAGGTGGGCTTGCTCCTGGTAATCTCAGTTTTGTTAATAGCAAGTGGTCAATTTAGTGTTCATTGGCAACAAAAAGAAGTGAATAATATTATGCCATACTTCTCCAAGATTGGAACATATACCATCTTTGCTGATCGATTTTATTACTAACTAGCAGATTCCTGCTGGTGCTTGGGACGTTTTCGGCTGGGATTGATTTACCAGCTACGTCCAAGCAGGCCACTGGATTGATTTCACGAGGCTTATTAGCTATGCCCCAATCCAAGCTAGCTGACTTACTAGCTACGTCCCAAGCAGGCCAATCCAATATGTTGATCGATTTGATTGTTCCCGCTGCAAAGTAATATATCTGGAGGTCAGGAGGTGCGTCGTTCACACTAGATCGTACCCAGAGTTCTACAATTAGGTATAATTACAACTAGGAAGCTACCCTTCCTGGATAACTATTTTAGTATCTGTTTTTATTTATACTAATATAAAGGCAGGTTACAATTGTGTGCAGGTAGAAAATTTATCATATTAGTGTCCATCTGAAGATGATATAAAATAGTACTCATCCAACTGCTAACTGAATATTCTGGAAATTAGCTCATAGTGACACATATATTATTACTAGAGCAGTACTGTCCTAGACTTGCATATTCAGAATTAATGCATCTCATGCAGTAGTGCCATTTTGTCGACACACCATATGATATATGAATAAAACCATAAAAGTGTATATGAAACTGTATAATCTGGCACTTGGTTTCATGCCTCCAGCAATGTGATGTCCTTTTTATGTTATCATGGCATACACAGATAATTAAATGATGATTCTTTTATAATGTCTCCATCTCTTGAGCTAAGCACATGTTGTCAACATCACAGAACGACATGGAGCTGCAGACATGCACTTGGAGCACATGTTGACTTGCAGCTGCGTCTGCAATCTCCCAAACAAATGAGTAGCACCGTGTAGTTGTGGGCTTGCAATAGGTTGGCGGGTAAATGGTCATAGAGAGAATACAACAGGCATGTTGACTGCTCACTGCTGCGAGTATTCCATTCAAGTCGACAACTACATTTGCAAGAGGTGTGTTGTTTACTTGGAGAAATTTTTCAGAAAATCATCAGTTTATTTAGCATTAGTTAAATCAGTTTGTCGAGCTGAGCTTTTGATCTTGGTGGTAGTGAGAATTCTGATGGTAGAAGAATTCTGCTATTGAGATGGTTCTTCTATTTTTTTTTTCTGTACTCCTACTATTCTAATGCAACATTACTTTTTAGTGCTAAAGTACTAGCTTATATCCTTCTACCTTTTTCCCTTGAAAAGCCAGGTAGAAGTTTTGTTTAAACACTTACATATAGAAGACTAAGAATTTCTTTTTGTTCTTCTTGCTGTTGGCTGGTAGCTTTTAGTAGCAATTTGGATAATTCTGTGCATAATATTATGTAAGGTCAGGGATTCTGCTGTGGGTGGATCATGGCCCCCAGAACAATGAACATACAGTAGCCTGAGCAAGTTGTGGGTCGTGCCTTCATATGGTTGTTAAATTGCTGCTCTTTTTCTATATGGATTAATGCGAAGCACCTCAAATTTCTCTTTGAACAATATATGTCTCTTTTTATTTGATTTGAGTTCCTCGCAATAGTTGTTTTTGATGATATTGTAGTTTTATGCCACCGTATGATCGATGAATTCGAGGTTTGAGGCCCGTCCGGGGCTGGAGCGAAGCTTGACGATGGAGTTGAGTGACCCACTCATCGATCCCAGATGTGCTCAAGTGAAGCCAGGGATCTGATCCATCCATCTCAGAGCGGATGAATCAACAGAGGATCCATCCGGTCAAACAAGTGAATTTAGGCTTGATTAATTAGCAGGAGCATACAAGTGTCTTGTGCACATGTAGTTTAGGTGTGTACAGGTTCAGGTAGTCAACTGTTAAGCATGGTAGGATTCGCAAGCTGGTCAGTAGGTGGCGTCATGGTATGATCTAGCAAGGCGGCGGAGGAGGTGGCGGTGGTGACTAGGGAGGATCGAAGGAGATGGAGAGGTTGAGGGAAATTTATGGGTCTGAACTGGAGCAAAGGGAGATATAGGATGGGTGAGAAAGATGGAGATGTTGATAGATAACACCTGTAGGAAAGAGATGTTGATAGTTTACTTTTCTTCATCTCCAACGCAACTATCAACTGATGTGTTGACTGTATCATCACAGTTCTCATGTAAGCAAAGGACCTTGCTTTTTCCCAAATTAGATTTTGAAATATTTCACTTCTATTGTTTCTTCAGGCATACTGCATTTGATCATGGTTCTCATGTGATCGGCTACCTGCAGATCTACATAATAGGGCGATGATGTGCAATATAGGAGACTTGACCATTCAATGATTTTTTTGCGTTTGGTTTTGCTGCATCGTTCTGAGGGTGCTTTCAGGTACATAAAGATATATAATGTATTCAGCTTCTGCTTACACTTTAATTAGTTCAATGTGTTCATTACCTCATACCACCAGCAGTGCCAGTTTTGCTTACTTCCATTAATAGCCATGTAGGGATTAATCCTGCCCTGTTATATCCTGTCCAGTTACATATTTATGCCTTCTCTTTGGAGTTAGATTAATTAGTTATTGTATTATGAGACTGGAGACATGTTATTGGTAATTTGAGCATTTGATTAGTATGTGGAATGCATATTTGTTTTAATTAAATATACGTTAATTTTTGTACCCGTTGCAACGCACGGGCATTTGTGCTAGTTACACCAAACCAACAAAAAACTGAGCTACACCCAATTCTCTATAGCCTCCCTTGTTCACAAAGTACTCCTACCACGTCGTCCAAAAAAACAAAAACTCCCTGTTATGTACAATACACAATTGTGTCGGCGCAGAGCCGGGGATAGAAACACCAGCTGAACCAACAGCCAGTGCTCAGCTCAGTAGCCGCCGTCGTTCACGGGGAAAGCGTACGGCGGGTCGTCGTCCACCGGCACGTCGCTGAGCCCGTCGCCTCCGGTGTAGAACCCAGTGAAGTCGACCCCGGGTTCCCCCATGATGGCGTCCTGCATCTGGACTTCCCCGTTCAGGAGCAGCCGCGGCCTCTTGGCCTCCGCGCCCTCGCCGGGGAACAATCCGCCGCCGCTGCTCGAGTTGCCTACGAGGCGGCGCAGCACGTCGGGGTCTCGGACGACCTTGAGGAGGAAGGCGAGCATCAGCTTGGGCCGGCGCTCGGCGTCCTGCACCCGGCGCCACATGGCCGCCAAGTGGTCCTGGGTGGCCCTCTGCTCCTGCTTCAGCCGGATCACCTCCATGGCTAACATGCTGGTGCTGCTGGTGTCCTCATCCTCCTCCTCGTCTTCGTCCTTGGCGCGCCTGCCGCTGCCGCTGCGGCGCCGGACGATGCCGGGCAGGAGGTGGGTCTGGCCGCGGAGGAAGGAGGCGTGGGCGAACTCCCACCGGTCGGGGTCGACCTTGCGGAAGCCGTAGGTGTTGAGCTGGCGGACGAAGCTGGAGAAGTTGGAGTGCTTGAAGTGCGAGGGGAGCAGCATCTCTGAGAAGGCGAAGGGGTCGGCGACGACGAAGCTGTTGCTGGCCGGCCCCCACGCGACCACTGCATCGGTCGCCGGGTCGTCCACCATCATGTACGTCTTCCCCACGAACGGCGCCACCATGCCGCCACCGTCGCTCCCCGAGCATTCCATGCCGGCACTGCTCATCTTTCACTCGTGACAGCAAGAAACAAGAGAAAGCAATACTGGTGCCACGAATGAGGAATGACTGGTGATGTGAGAGTGGCAGCCGAGCTATACTTATACTCCAGGGATGACCACGAGCTGCCAGGTCCTCTGTGTGGACGCGTGTCCGCGCTGGGTGGCGTCCCCTGGTGAGGCCAAAAGATCGAATCTTGATACGTGTCCCTCCCTGGCGATGAATCATCCGGCTGTCAAGTGTCTGCCTCCTTACATTTAATCGAAAGCCGCCCTGTCAACATCTGCATACGTTAGTTAACTACTACTAATAGTAGAGCGTAGTGTGACCCGGTGGGCCCAAATACGTGCCTCTTCCTTCTTGGATGAGCAAATATAGAAACGATCTTGGACCTCCATTGTCAATGCGGCGGCGTAGGTGACACTCCTTCAGCCAAACAAAGCGGCAACAAGTGGTAGAAAATGTATAGAAACAATCTAACGTGTGGACAGGGCCACCACGTCCGGGGGAAAATATTAAAAAGGGTTGGTTGATGGGATACAAAATGGAGCGGTTCGTTCGACCTGCTGAGCTCGGCGCTGATGAAAATGGCAGCTCCCCTCCCCGGCTGATTGGTTGGTGCAAAATTTCAGGATTAGCTTTGTCGCGTGCCAGACAACTCCAACGCGCCGATTCAAACGGTGGATTTGTCCCGTTTTTTTACGTTTGGGTCGACCACCCGCTCAGGTTCCGCCCTCTTTAAGATTTGGGTCGACAGTGCGTCCAACGACTGCGGCCCATTTCATGCCTGCACGCAAATTTCAAAAAAGGCCTGCGGCCGTAGATCATGTTAGCGGTCATGTCGTCGTCCGAAGTTCATGCCGGCACCATGCCAGCGCCGGCATACAATGCCCGCTTCAGAAAAACAGCACACAGTTCAGCTGGCGCACATGGCAGCACACATATGTCTTTTTTTTATTCGTTTGGGTCGGCCGCCTGCTCGGCGTCCGCCTTTTTAAGATATGAATCGGTAGTGCATCCAACGGCCGCGACTCATTTCATGTTCGCACGCAAATTTTGAAAAAGGCCCGCGGCCGTATATCATGTCAGTGGCCATGTCATAGCCGGAAGTTCATGCCGGCACTATGCCGGCGGCTGCATACAATGCCAGCTTCAGAAAAACAGCACACAGTTCAGCTGACGCACTTGCCAGCGGCCGGCACACATGCCAGCAAACGAAAAAGGGTGGGAGAGTTCGACCACGCCATCGCGGCCGTGGTCATGTCAGCACACTTGGCGGCATACAAAAAAGGATGGCGCTCGCCGCCATAGATCGCTCGTCGTCATATTTGAGCATGTCGGCCTGCATCTTCTCGAACAATGGCATCTTCCTTGACGACACGTTGTTGAGATCCACCTTCAGGATCTTCATCCCCGTCATCATGCTCGCGAGAGCCACTTCTTTCGCCTTGGACTTGGCGTTGGCGGCCTCGATCTCTAACATCTTGACTTGCTTCTCTGCCTCTATCTTCAGCATCTTTGCTTTCTTCACGCCTCCATGTCAAGCCTCCTTCTTTGGATCTTCATGAAGGCGTTTATTTGTTCTTCCTTGGATCGCCGGCGCTCCTCCTCCCTCGAGTCCTTCTTGGTCATCATGCCATCCACGCTTGCGATAAAGGCGTTCGAGGCCGCATCCCGCTTGTCCTTCTTCTTGAAGTTGGGGCAGTTTGATTCTTGACCTGGGTTGCATGCCTGACAAAAAGTTATGCCTGAAAGTAGCCTAAAGAGCAGCTATTTTTCTGCCTTATCAGGCATGCCTGGCTGTGAAGCGTTTGGTTGGTGGCCTCGCGCCTTGGTTTGAGAAGAACACATGAGGGACAAAAAGGTATACTAGATCAAACTAAAGAACATGACATCACATGCTAATTAGTAGTCCCAGGCTGCTGCTGCTTTGGCCTGGCAGGCATGGAAAGAAGAACGCCTGGCCAGGCTAATGAACTTGCCCGGCATCAAGCCGGGATAATCAAGTTAGATTTTACGTCCAGGCCAGGCTGCTTCACACTTGTCCTGGAGAGAAGCTAACAACTACCAGGCATCTCAGGGAGGCTCCAGGCCAGGCATCTAGTCGCGTGGACGCGATCCAAACTGGCTCGTGGTCTTCCCCCGTGGCGATGGCTTCTCGCCGTCTTCCTCCTCCACGGCCTTCTTCCCCCATGCTACTTGAGGGTGGCATATTGCGCCTTGAACTTCTTTTCGTCTTTGATGACCCTCCAACAATGAAAGAGGTTGAAGCATTTGCCATCGTGGTGGACCTTGAATGCCTCTAGAGCTTGAAATGCCTACAAATGAATTACATGCAAGCATATTGGCAAATGGATATGAAAATGGACATGCAAGAATAAACGGAATGACACAAAGAGGTCCGCTTGCTAGCATACCATGTCTTGCATGCCGATGCCGCTCACGGGGCGACCCTTGACGCTCTCAAGAGTGGCATAAAACTTGTTGCACTTTGTTGGATCACCTTCCAAAGCTTCGAAATGGGCACCCACCCGAGCGTGCATTGCATTTGGTACGGCGGAAACTTCTTGCGCTCATGGTACTCACGATGGACACGAGTCCAAAAGGTCGATGCCTTTTCTTTGGCGCCGGTCTTGGGGTCTTGCCCAATGTCCCTCCAACACTCACAAATAAGGTTGTCCTCGGCCGCCGTGTATGCCTTCGTCCGCCCGCTCTTGCGCTTCGGCTTCCCCCCGGCGGCTTGGTTGGCGAGCTCGTCCTCGAACAAAGGCTCCCCTTCGATGTCACATTCATCCTCTTCCTCGAGTCCATAGTCCTCCTGAAACTCGTGGTCGAGCGGGAAGCTTTCCAGGTCCACGCCGACCTGGTCATGCATGAAGGCGACCTAATCTTGATCAAAGATGGATGGCGTGAACGGCCCTCGGCCGTTGAGGGAGTCCTGGACTAGGGGGTGTCCGGATAGCCGGACTATCATCATCGGCCGGACTCCAAGACTATGAAGATACAAGATTGAAGACTTCGTCCCGTGTCCGGATGGTACTTTCCTTGGCGTGGAAGGCAAGCTTGGCGATACGGATATGTAGATCTCCTACCATTGTAACCGACTTTGTGTAACCCTAGCCCTCTCCGGTGTCTATATAAACCGGAGGGTTTTAGTCCATAGGACGAACAACCATTACAACAATCATACCATAGGCTAGCCTCTAGGGTTTAGCCTCCTTGATCTCGTGGTAGATCCACTCTTGTACTACCCATATCATCAATATCAATCAAGCAGGAGTAGGGTTTTACCTCCGTCTAGAGGGCCCGAACCTGGGTAAAAACATCGTGTCCCTTGTCTCCTGTTAGCATCCGCCTAGACGCACAGTTCGGGACCCCCTACCCGAGATCCGCCGGTTTTGACACCGACATTGGTGCTTTCATTGAGAGTTCCTCTGTGTCGTCACTGATAGGCTTGATGGCTTCTTCAATCAACAACGATGCAGTCCAGGGTGAGAATTTTCTCCGCGGACAGATCTTCGTGTTTGGCGGCTTTGCACTGCGGGCCAATTCACTTGGCCATCTGGAGCAGATCAAAAGCTACGCCCCTGGCCATCAGGTCAGATTTGGAAGCCTAAACTTCACGGCTGACATCCGCGGAGACTTGATCTTCGATGGATTCGAGCCACAGCCGAACGTGCCGCACTGTCACGATGGGCATGATTTAGCTCTGCCGCCGGACAGTGCCCTGGAGGCCACGCACGAGTCCGCTCTGACCCATAGTTCGGAGCCGACCGCGCAGATCGAGGACAGGTGGCTGGACACCGCCTTGGGAGCTGCAACTTCTACGGCGATGGAGACGAATACTGACCTTGTTCCTTATAAAGCTCGTGACTCTGAGGTGCCGGACTCCTTGCCGGACTCCGAACCTCCTGCGCCCCTACCAATCGAATCCGATTGGGCGCCGATTATGGAGTTCACCGCCGCGGACATCTTTCAGCACTCACCCTTTGGCGACATCCTAAACTCGCTAAAGCATCTCTCGTTATCAGGAGAGCCCTGGCCGGGCTGCGGTCAGGATGGTTGGGATGCGGACGACGAAGAAATTCAAAGCCCACCCACCACCCACTTTGTAGCCACTGTCGACGATCTAACCGACATGCTAGACTACGACTCCGAAGACATCGACGGTATGGACGGCGATGCGAGACAACCAAGAACCAACGCCACAGGCACCGAAAGACCACCTCGTCATCGACATATACATGGTGGACATCCCAAAGGACGGAACGGCGAAGAAGCGCGAGGCAGATTCCCTAAGAAACAGCCCAAGCGCCGGCGTCGGTGGTGCCGCTCTAAATCCCGCCACAGCAAGAATGGAGATTCCGGCACCGGAGATAATAACACCCCAGAGAGTGCCGAAGACAACCCCTCGGCAAGATTCAGCGCAGAGGATGCGAAGCCAGCCCTCACGAGAGCGCGCATTTAAGAGGTCGAGGATGATAATTACATGCCTCCCTCCGGAGACAAGGCAAGCCTCAACGACGACGAATTCGTCGTGCCTGAGGATCTCGTCGAACAAGAACGTTTTAAACGCAGGCTAATGGCCACGGCAAATAGCCTAAAGAAGAAGAAGCAACAGCTTCAAGCTGATCAAGATCTGCTAGCCGACAGATGGACTGAAGTCCTGGCGGCCGAAGAGTATGAACTCGAACGCCCCACCAAAAGCTACCCAAAACGCAAGTTGCTTCCCCGATTAGAGGAGGAGGCATATAAACCTTCATCACCAGTGCACAATATGGCAGACCGACCACCTCGTGGCCGCGACAGAGAGGCATCTAGGCCCTCCACCAGGACCGTACCCCGGCACCGCTCGAAAAATACGAAGCCACGGGGGAATGCGCCGGACTTGCAAGACATATTGGAGGACAAGGCAAGACAATCAAGATCGATCTATGGATCATGTGGGCGCCCCACGATGCGAGACGACTTCCGTCGTGCCAGACACAGCAACTCCGGCCGGGCCGAACACAGTAGACAAAGCTCTCTTGAGCTGCGTCGCGATATTGCCCAGTATAGAGGCGCCGCACACCCACTATGCTTCACAGACGAAGTAATGGATCATCAAATCCCCGAAGGGTTTAAACCCGTGAATATTGAATCCTATGATGGCACAACAGACCCCGCGGTTTGGATCGAGGATTATCTCCTTCACATCCATATGGCCCGTGGTGATGATCTTCACGCCATCAAGTATCTCCCACTCAAGCTTAAAGGACCAGCTCGGCATTGGCTCAACAGCTTGCCCGCATAGTCAATTGGGTGTTGGGAGGACCTGGAAGCCGCGTTCCTCGACAACTTCCAGGGCACATATGTGCGACCACCAGACGCCGATGACCTAAGCTACATAATTCAGCAGCCAGACGAATCGGCCAGACAAATCTGGACACGGTTCTTAACAAAGAAAAATCAAATTGTCGACTGTCCGGATGCAGAGGCCCTTGCAGCCTTCAAACACAACATTCGCGACGAGTGGCTGGCCCGGCACCTAGGACAGGAAAAGCCGAAATCCATGGCAGCCCTCACATCACTCATGACCCGCTTCTGTGCGGGGGAGGACAGCTGGCTAGCCCGCAGCAACAACCTCAGCAAAAATGCTGGCAGTCCGGATACTAAGGACCGCAATGGCAGGTCGCGTCGAAACAAAAACAAACGCCGAGTTAACGGCGATAACAATGAGGATACGGCAGTCAACGCCGGATTCAGAGGCTCTAAACCGGGTCAATGGAAGAAGCCATTCAAAAGAACCACTCCGGGTCCGTCCAATTTGGACCGAATACTCGACCGCTCTTGCCAGATACATGGCACCCCCGAAAAGCCAGCCAACCACACCAACAGGGATTGTTGTGTATTCAAGCAGGCAGGCAAGTTAATTGTCGAAAACAATGACAAGGGGCTGCACAGCAATGACGAGGAAGAGACTCGGCCGCCGAACAGTAGAGGACAGAAGGGTTTCCCCCCACAAGTGCGGACGGTAAACATGATATACGCAACCCATATACCCAAGAGGGAGCGGAAGCGTGCACTTAGGGACGTATATGCGATGGAGCCAGTCGCCCCGAAGTTCAACCCATGGTCCTCTTGCCCGATCACTTTCGATCGAAGGGACCACCCCACCAGTATCCGCCATGGCGGTTTCTCCGCATTGGTTCTAGACCCAATCGTCGATGGATTTCACCTCACTAGAGTCCTGATGGACGGCGGCAGTAGCCTGAACCTGCTTTATCAGGATATAGTGCGCAAGATGGGCATAGACCCCTCAAGGATTAAACCTACAAAAACGACCTTTAAAGGCGTCATACTAGGTGTTGAGGCCAATTGTACAGGCTCAGTCACACTGGAAGTGGTCTTCAGATCCCTGGATAATTTCTGAAGCGAGGAGTTAATCTTCGACATAGTCCCGTTCCGCAGCGGCTATCACGCTCTGCTCGGATGAACCGCGTTCACAAAGTTCAACGTGGTGCCGCATTATGCATACCTTAAGCTCAAGATGCCAGGCCCTCGTGGAGTCATCACGGTCAACGAAAATACTGAACGCTCCCTTCGAATGGAGGAACACACAGCGGCTCTCGCGGCAGAAGTACAAAGCATCCTTTTAAGGCAATTTTCGAGTCCGGCCGTTAAACGACCGGACATGGCCAAACGCGCCCGGAGTAACATCAATCAAAACCACTTGGCACGTTCCGAGCACGCGTAGCAATGCGGCCCCAACCCCAGCCCTTGCATGATTGCAAGACCAGCTCTTCGCGTACATCATTACGCTCTGGAGATACCATGGGCATAGGGGGAGGGGCACGACCACGACAACCCCAGAGTGTTGCTTAACCACACCAGGGTCTCCCAAGTGTGTCGCTCTTTTTATTTTCCTTTTTTCCTTTTTTTCCATTTATCCACAGGACTCCGTTCACCAGAGACCCTGTCCGGCGGCGAACCTGCCGAACTCACAATGCAACAGCCAGGGAAGGACAAAGGCTACGACGAACACTCAGGTGGTCTCCATTATGAGCATTAAATTTGATAATTACACCAGTCCACAGCCTATGGACATGTTTAAATAGACCAATCCCTTGCTTATCGCACTACTTGTATCATTCTGCACTCATGGCAGAATTCCTTGAATGAACAATGCATCACTTTTCGCTTATAATTGCATTCCTTTTCTTATATATGTTCATTTTGACATCTTGCATCCGTACACTTTGGTACGGCTGAATACACCAGGGGCGTACGTTCCCCGCATAACGGTGTGATAAGTCTGAACACTTTCACAAGTGCGGCACCCCGAACTTATAGCATTATATGCATCGGCTCCGAATCATGTCTTGGGTCAATAGTTGGGTTTACCCGGCTCCCATGTTTTGGTACCTTACATTCCGTTCCGTCGGCTAAGGTAACACTGGGAGAACCACTGCGATTGCGCCCCGGTTGAGCTGGGCGAGCGCCTCAGTGGAGAAAGCTAGAACTGACTGTCATGATAAGGCGAGAGCTGGTCGCTGTTCGAGAGGTCTTTTCGAGTCCTTAAACACTTATGCCGCTTAGAGCGAGGAACCAGCTTCGTCCGGCCCAGGCGTGGATAGCGCCCCGAACTCGGTCTTCCGAATACTAGGGGCTTCGCCGAAATTTAAAATTATAGAATTCTATGGCTAAGTAAGAGTGTTCAAGCATTATAAGTCCGGTTGCCTTGTTCATTGTGTTGAGCGTCTCCCTAGATGGACCCAAAAATGGGAACAAGAGTGCTCAAGTTTATCCCGAACACCTCAGCACTCGTGGCATGGGGGCTGAAGCCGACGACTTGCCATCTCTCATATTTAATAAACGGCCGCATAGAAGGTAATATTTTAAATCAATAAGCGTTGCTTAGCGCATATGAACAAAGTTTTCAGCGCATAGGATAACACATTGCGAGTTTACTCAAAAATTACATCTTTGGGGCACTCATCCGCAATCTTGCGGGCACCCTTCAGGACACTCTTATAGTACATCTCGGGCGTACGATACTCCTTGCCCGCTGGCTACGCGTCCGTTATAAGCTTCTCAGCATCCAGCCTGCCCCAGTGCACCTTTGCGTGGGCAAGGGCCCGACGGGCACCTTCAATGCAGGCGGAACGCTTGATGACTTCCACCCAAGGACACGCATCCACCATCCGCCGCACCATGCCGAAGTAGCTCCGTGCATGGCCTCTTGAAAGCCACACCGGACTATGAGGCCCTTCATGGCCTGCTCGGCTACCTTGTGGAGCTCGACCAGCTGCTTCAGCTAGTCGCTAAGGGGCACCGGATGTCCGGTCTCAGCATACTGAGATCAAAAGACCTTCTCCGTTGAGCTCCCCTCCTCGGCCCGGTAGAATGCGGCCGCATCGGACACGCTGCGAGGCAGATCTACAAACGCTCCTGGAGAGCTCCGAATTCGGGTAAGTAACAGGTAATTCACATTCACATGCTTGCTTTGCATGAAAAATGCCTTACCCGCCGCTATTTTCTTCGCCGCCTCAATCTCCTGGAGGGCCTTATGGGCCTCGGCCTCAACGGCTTTGGCACTCTCAAGAGCCGAGGCAAGCTCGGACTCTCGAGTCTTCGAGTCGCGCTCTAAACTCTCATGCTTCTCCATGAGAGCCTGGAGCTCTTGCCGCACCTCCGCCACCCGCGCCTCCTGCTTCTCTTGCTCCATCTGTTCATGGCCGCGTATGTTGGTCATGACATGGCCTCCTTCAGGGTCGCCACCTCGTTCGTGGCCCCTGCAGTGCCCATGTTACCCTTGTCATTTCTATTGCAACCAAATCCTTTTATGTAAGGTACATAATTAATATGGCGTTAATCACCTTCTTTGTCCTCGAGCTGCTTCTTGGCAAGGCCGAGCTCGTTCTCGGTCCGCTCGAGGTCTTGCTTCAAAGCACTGACCTCCGCAGTCAATGCGGCAGAGGTCAGCAGCGCAGCCTGCAATCCCATATTGACATAATTTTTAGAACCCCTGCGTATATCTTTTTAGATCCTCAGTCCGGCTTTTCTTTCCGAACACCGACCTGAGCATCAAGGGCTACTGTCTATGCGGTATTATATTGCATATTTTAAACTTCTTACCTCAAAGCCTGTTAGAAGGCTGCTGCAGGCTTCGGTCAGCCCGCTCTTCGCAAGCTGAACCTTCTGAATCACCGCACTCATGATAGTGTGGTGTTCTTCCTCGATGGAAGCGCCGTTGAGCGCCTCCAACAAGTTGTCCGGCGCCTTCGGTTGGACGGAGGCTGCCGGTGTCACGGTCTTGCCCTTCTTACGAAGGGGCCGCCTGCCAGACTCTGGAACCACTTCGGGTTCCGGCACGGAGTCCGGCGCAAAGTCCGGGAGGCTGCCTTGCGGCACCTCCGGAGCCTCCCCCTCCTGGCAGGTCCCCTCCTGGGATCCCACCTCGGCGTCCTCAGCATCACGAGGGGTGGAGGCGGTCGGAACGGAATCCACATCCGACGGAGCCAAGGACCCGCTCGATGAAGCGGGCAAATCCTCCTCGGCCGGACTGCAGGTTGTATGCGGCATTAGAAGGACACTACGCGGCACAAAGAAAAGTTATAAATCACTCAGGAATCCGGATACTTACGATCTTGCCAGGGGCTTGGCCCTTGAGGGCCACTCCTCGTCGCCGTCGTCGGCGTTGGCAGAGCAGTCCGGAGGAAGGGTCCTCCCTTTCTTGGACCCTTCGGCCTCCCTAGTTGGGGAAGCCTTCCTCTTCCTCTCTCCCCCCTCTTGGGGAGAGTCCTCTTTCTCCTCCTCGTCTCCTGGGGAGGAGTCCGCCTCGGAGCCATCGGACGACGAGTCTGATACCACCTGGCGCCGGGAACTCCTTCGGGTTCCCGTGGCCTTCTTCTTGGCCTTCTTCTCCGGCACCACGTAAAGGGCCGGAACGAGCAGCCCCGTCAAACGGGTGTCCGCTGGGTCTTCGGGAAGGGGAGCCGGATAGTCTACCTGTCCGGACGTCCTCTGCCAGTCCTGTTAGAGGCATTGGGAGTTTTAGATCCCACATAGAGTCAAACTATGAAAGAAATAAGTGTCCTGTAAAGGATAACAAAGCTTACCTCACCGGCCGGGCGCTTGGTGTTGAATCCGCGATCTTCGGTTGCAGACGCGGGGGCTTCTCCGCCCTTGAACAGCACCCTCCGTGCAGCTTCAGACGTCAGGTCAAGAGCCCGCTCAGGTCCGTGTTGTGCGGATCGAACTCCCACAAATTGAAGGCCCGCTGTTGGCGGGGAGAATCCGCGACGAGCATGACTCGATAACATTGACAAGCTTAAGCTTCTTGCTCACGAGTGGTCCAGAGACAGGATCGAGTCCCGGCTCCTCGAACTTCCCCATAGCAAGCCCTTCTCTTTCCAGGAGGTGAGCTGCATGGGGGTACCAGATCTAAACTCGGGGGCCGCTGCCCATTTAGGGTCACGCGGCTCGGTGATGTAGAACCACCCCGATTGCCACCCCTTGACGGACTCCATGAAGGCCCCCTCGAGCCAGGTGACGTTGGGCATTTTTCCCACCATGGCGCCTCCGCACTCCGCTTGGACGCCCTTCACTACCTTCGGCTTAACATTGAAGGTCTTTAGCCACAAGCCGAAGTGGGGCCGGATGCAGAGGAAGGCCTCGCACACGACGATAAACGCCAAGATGTTGAGGATGAAGTTCGGCGCAGATCGTGGAAGTCCAGGCCGTAGTAGTACATGAGCCCTCGGACGAAAGGATGCAACAGGAAGCCCAGTCCACGGAGGAAGTGGGGAAGGAATACGACCCTCTCATGAGGCCTGGGGGTGGGGATGAGCTGCCCCTCGTCGGGCAGCCGATGCGCGATGTCGCTGGAGAGATATCTGGCGCCGCGCAGCTTCTCAATGTGCCCCTCCGTAACGGAAGAGGCCATCCACTTGCCTCCCGCTCTAGACATGGCTGGAGAAGGTTGAGACGAGATGTGCGGACTTGGGTGCTGGAGCTCGAGTGCGCGGAGATGGATAAGCAAAGAAGGAAGAAGGCATAGGTGGAAAAGTTGGATCCTTATCCCCTTATATATGGGCGGACGAAGACTATGCGTCCCCACCGGCCTGGTAAAACTCGCTCATCTCCCAAGCGCCACAATCAATGGCGCGGTTGGGTTACCCACGTCCGTATTGATGGGAATCCCGGAATAAGGGGAACACGATCTCTGCTTCGACAAGACGTGCCAAGGAAACTGCTTCGCTAAACGCGCTGAGGTGGTATAATAAAAAATGATTCAAGTAAAGGCTTGGTAGTAGCATGACGTCATGCCACAAAATACGTTAGCGGATTGAACTTGTGTACATATTATTCTCTCTACGGTGCTATGTGGAATTTATTTTGCAGAGCCGGACACTATCCTGGTGTTCACAATCTTCTATGAATTATTCGGAGGAGGAACCCGCCTTGCAATGCCGAACAATGTGCGCGCCGAATTCATCGTCATTGAAGCCTGGTTCAGGGGCTACTGAGGGAGTCCTAGACTAGGGGGTGTCTGGATAGTTGGACTATCATCATCAGCCGGACTCCAAGACTATGAAGATACAAGATTGAAGACTTCGTCCCGTGTCCGGATGGGACTTTCCTTGGCGTGGAAGGCAAGCTTGGCGATACGGATATGTAGATCTCCTACCATTGTAACCGACTCTGTGTAACCCTAGCCCTCTCCGGTGTCTATATAAACCAGAGGGTTTTAGTCCATAGGACGAACAACCATTACAACAATCATACCATAGGCTAGCCTCTAGGGTTTAGCCTCCTTGATCTCGTGGTAGATCCACTCTTGTACTACCCATATCATCAATATCAATCAAGCAAGAGTAGGGTTTTACCTCCGTCGAGAGGGCCCGAACCTGGGTAAAAACATCGTGTCCCTTGTCTCCTGTTACCATCCGCCTAGACGCACAGTTCGGGACCCCCTACCCGAGATCTGCTGGTTTTGACACCGACAGCCGTCCCGCCCCGATGGCACCGCCAGCGACCGACACACCACCCTCGAAGATGATGTTCTGTATGTAGTCATCGTCGTCGGAGGCCGGCATTCCATCGAACAGGTTGCGTGCGCCGGGCAGCACGTCCGCTGGCATCTGCTGCGCGTGTTTCCTCGCCCATCTGGATGACGAGCCACCGGCCATCGTTGTGGCGATGAGGTCGATGCGCACGGGCACGGGCGTGGAAGGCGCCACCACGCTCACCTTGGGCGAGCACTCCCCGGAGAGTCGGGAGGCCTGCGGGTAGATGTGGAAGCCGGGCATCGGCTGTGTCGCCGACGCGCGGGGCGAGTAGGGCAGCACTATTCGAGCAAACGCAGATGAGCCGGTGTTGGCCGCGGCCACGGCGGCATTGACGAGGCCGTATTGTCCAGGGTCTAGGTACATCAGCGCCTCCCTCCTTGTCGCCGCGATGCGGGCGTTGGTGGCCTCCTGCTGCGCGGCAGCGGCGATGGTGGCCGCCGCGATGGCTTCGTCCCTCGCTTCCGCCGCGTACCTCCGGCCCTTTCTCTTCGCCGACTCCCTTGCTTGCTTCTCAGACGTCAGCTTCTTCTTTGCCTTGGGTGCGGCGGCGGTCTTGTGGGAGGCACAAGGCTTGCCTTTGCCGGAGGGGGCGGACGTGATACCGGACGAGGTGAGGCCGGCGGCCGCATCGGGGTCGGCGTCCATGCCTAGCAGTGGGAGCGCGCGCGGGCGGGAGGGTTTTGGGGAAAATGAAGGGAAATAGTGGAGGCAGCCACCGACCAGCTGGCCGAGGGGGAGTAGACGGGTGCGCGCACGTCCGTCTTGTGTCCGCGCCGACGCAAATCCATCTCAAAAACAGGCCGAGAATGGGTCGGCAGACGGACGAAAAGCAGACACGCGTCCGTTTCAATCGACGCGTTGGGCCGAATTTTTTGTTCGCGCCGACCTAAATGGACGCACGCGAACGAAATGCGTCACCGCGTTAGAGTTCCTCTGAGGTCGACGTGCGACCACGCACGCGGTCCCTGACGATACGGCTAGCTCGACGGACTCATCTACCGTCGGGGCTAGTAAGTTGCTACCAACTGCGCAACGGTGGCCCAGGCTAATTCCTGTAGAGAAAAAAAAAAGAGATAGGAACGAATGATTGAAGTGTTGTTTCATTGATTGAAAGTTGAGGTATTTATACCCCAATACAAGGCGGTTATGATGGAGGCGGTTGCCGAAACATGGCCACTAAGGGCATCTCCAACAGTTGTAAGATAGGTGTTGGTAAATTTGCCACCTAGGACATAGTGATGATGTGGCATGTATTAAATGTGGAGAGAGAGCAAAGTTGTATGTAGATTAACCAACAACCTTTGCACAAGCTCCAAGGTGAAATAGAGAGCAACTACATTTATTGTCCCACCATCTATTGGATAGCTTACATACAACCCATTGGAGTAGTTGTATGATAGATTGTTGGTTGATGACATGGACATTTTACCAACAAGACTAACATACAACCTGTTGGAGATGCCCTAACATAGTAGCATAGATTAACATTTAATTGGCCTAATTAATTAATTCCTGACACCCTGCTAATCAATGCTTCTCTTTGTCAATATATATCATCTTGATAACTCCTCCTCCTAGTATGTGTTTGCCTTTAGAATGCTCATCATCGGATATGTTGCTAAAACTCCATTATACCCAGTGGGGAAAATAATAAGAAGAAAATGATGCAGCATTTAGTGATTATTGTCTTTTGGTAACTCATGTAAGGTGTATTACTTTTTGAAAAGTCAAAATGTTAAAGTTTGATCCAATTTTAGAGAAATATATCAAAATCCATAAATATCAATTCGGTATGATTAGGTTCATCATGAAATGAATTTCGATTTTTTGCTTAATATTGTGGATGTCTATATTTTTTCTCTGAACTTGGTAAATGTTATAGAAATTCGATTTTCTAAAAAACTAATAACCTTTATTTCTTGAACAGATGCAATTTAGTTTGCCGGGTGCGGGAGATGATGGAGTGTATTTTATTCTTATATATAATGTGGTGATTTGGTGGCTGTTGTGTTGTGGTTCTGTGTTATCCGCTAGCAACCTATATTTATGTGGGAAAATTTCAGTGTCGGTGATTGCATGTAACATATTTGTTCTATAGTATCACATGGTGACAATTCATATTTTTTTAGGTGATGGGAAAGTGCACGGGATTGATATATTTTTATACACCGTCTGATTTGGAAACTTATTGTCCCGGTCAAAATCGTCAACTAAATCTTAAATTGAATACGCAATAGAATAAAAAAGCTTCAAAATTGAGAAACATGGTGAATTAAAAGAATCGAATAGGCGAGCTCCTTGAGAAATTATATACCAAGTCAAAATCAAGTGATCAATTCTGAATTAAATAGCTCAATTAATTTTGTGGCCTTAAAATTAGAAAGCACAGTATATAGCATAATAGTATTAAATGAGAGAGCATGAAAAAATTATTGACTAGGCTATAATCAGATGACCCAATTCCTATTGAAGACCCCAATTGAATATGGCCTCTTTAAAACTTGGAACTATAGTGTTGTAGTGAAAGTTGCTTTCGGAGCTCGGTGTTAATGGAGGCCGTTTTTTGCAAAAAAGAAAACAAAATTAAAATTCAAAGAAAGTTCATTTTTCACACTGCAATTTTTAAAAAAATTATACAGGCATACAAAGATGCATAACATGTATGTGTGTTAATTTTCAGAACGAAATATTTACATACACATCATATCCTTCAGTTGAACGAAAGATGCATAACAGGTATTTCCTTATGAAAATTTACATACACATCATATCCTTGTGTACTTTTACCCTTTTTTTTTGGATTTTTTTGCGAAACAAAAAGTATAAATTACCGCATATTTTGTAGCTTCCCTTGTTCACATACTGTTTGCCACAAAGTACTCCTACCACGTCGTCTAAAAAAACAACCTCCTACTACGTACAGTACACATATGTGTCGGTGAAACAACCTCTAATCGAACCGAACTCAGTAGCCGGTGTCCACACGGAAAGCGTACGGCGGGTCGTCCACCGGCACCTCGCTAAAGCCATCGCCTCCGGTGTAGAAACCAGTGAAGTCGACCCTGGGTTCCCGCACGAAAGCCTCCTGCCGGTTGATGCCGTACAACATCCCGTCGCCGTCGACGCGCATCTTCTTCTTGCTCACCTGGACCTCCCCGTCGAGAAGCAACTGCGGCCTCTTGGCCTCCGCGCCCTCGCCGGGGAATAATACGCCGCCGCTGCTCGAGTTGCCTACGAGGCGGCGCAGCACGTCGGGGTCTCCGACGACCTTGAGGAGGAAGGCGAGCATCAGCTTGGGCCGGCGCTCGGCGTCCTGCACCCGGCGCCACATCGCCGCCATGCGGTCCTCGGTCGCCCTCTGCTCCTCCTTCAGCCGGGCCACCTCCATGGCCAACATCTTGCTGCTGATGTCTTCATCCTCCTCCTTGTCGTCCTTGGAAGGACGCGTGCTCCGGCGCCGGACGATGCGGGGCAAGAGGTGCGTCTGGCCGCGGAGGAAGCAGGCGTGCGCGAACTCCCACCGGTCCGGGTCCACCTTGCGGAAGCCGTAGGTGTTGAGCTGCCGGACGAAGCTGGAGAAGTTGGCGTGCTTGAAGTGCGCCGGGAGCAGCGCGCGCGAGAAGGCGAAGGGGTCGGCGACGACGAAGCTGTTGCTCGCCGGCCCCCACGCGACGACGGCGTCCGTCGCCGGGTCGTCCACCATCGCGTACGTCTTGGCCACGAACGGCGCCACCATGCCACCGCCGCCATCACCGCTCCTGGAGCACCCCATGCCGCCGGCGCTGCTCATCTTCCACTCGCGATTGGTCTAGTGCCACGAATGAGGAATGACTTGTGATGTGAGAGTGGGAGCCGAGCTATTCATATACTCGCGCAGGGAGGCGTGATGGGACAGGTGACAAGTACGAGCGGACGCGTGTCCGCGCTGGTGAGCCCTGCGTGGCGTCCCCTCGTGAGGGCAAAAGATCGATCTTGATACGTGTCGCTCCCCGATGATGAATCACCCCGCTGTCAAGTGTCAGCCTCATTATTTTTATTCGGGAGACGCCCTGTCAACATCTGCATGCATACGTTAGTTAACTACTAACTGTGGAGCGTAGTGTGACCCTCGAGCTCATCAGTGGGCCTCAATACGTGCCTCTTCCGTCTTGGATGAGCAAAGATGGAAACAATATCTTGGACCTCGATTGTCGCGTATCTACAAGTGGTATTCAAGCTTTCCGTTTCTTTAGTGTAGAAAATGTTCTCTCGCCTCTTTTGGCGACTAAAGAAGCAACCTGACGTGTGGACAGGGGAAGAACAGCACGCACGGCGCTGATGGAAACAATTAAAAAGGGTCGGCTGATGGGATGCAAAATGGAGCGGTTCCACCTGCTGAGCTCGGCGCTGATGAAAATGGCAGCTCCCGCTCCCCGGCTGATTGGTTGCTCTAAAATTTCCGGATTTAGCTTTGTCGATACGTGACTGAGGCCGACGTGCGACCACGCACGCAGGCGGTCCCCGGCGATACGGCTACGTCGATCCGCTCGTCCGCCATCTGGGATTGTACGTGGCGACCAACTGCGCCCTGGTGGTCCAGTCTAATTCCAAGCGTACCATAGACGATGTCGTTTGTTTTTTTTTTCTTTCGATAAAGGCCGTTTTATTATCTCAAAAATGTTGCATAAGCGGATATAAGGCATTATGAGTAACGCCCGACCTCTGCATAACTAATATGTACACAGTCAATTGGGTAAAGTCTAAAAAAAACCTTGATTTTGTTCTCCAAGTCTGAATCAAACCATGAACTGAGAATCCCTGAAATCATCACCCTGTGTTTGTTAATCCTGGTTTATCCCAGCCCATTAGTGCTAATAGCTGGTTTGGGCATTGGGATTGCTGACGTGGCTAGGATTAGGGTTAACTAGACGCGACGATGGACTGACCGTGGGCCTCTTTGGGTACTTACATAAGGGCATGTACAATGGTTGATAAAAAAGTCTTATCTTAAGTCTTATATGTAATTTAGAGATGACAAAAAAGTATGTCTACAATGGGTTATATCTTAGCTTTATCTTCAATAACTAGTCATTCCTTAAAACATGGTGAGACAAATTGTGCTAAGAGATCATCTCTTGTCTTATCTTAAATAAGAGAAGACATGCCTTTTCCTATGAGTTCTCTCTCTTCCACCTCATCATTTACCCTACGTGGCACACCTAAGATAGCACCATTGTACATGCCCTAAGCTACAGCGGCGGGGAAAGAACATAGCTTTTTTTTTACGGACAAGAACAGGGCTTCAGCAGGGGAACCAAATTGGGGTCCGTCAGTAGGCTGGCTGGCTGGCGGCGGCGGCGGCAACGACGGCGACGACGGCGGCTGCAATCGGCGATGTCTTCCTCCTCCCGCGCGTGGTAATCAGGCGGAGGTCGCGGGCGTAGGGCTCCATCAAGGTCGCCCATGCAAGAAGTCTCCTCCCTGGAAGATACTAGTGTTTCGTCCATAAATTGTGAGATCCCAATCTTCTCTACCAATTCTTCCTCGTTCTTCTTTCCATTTCTTATGGTATGAACACTTGAATCAGAGGCTGGCTGTGGATTTTTTCAGTGCCATAGTGATCCCTGCTCCCCATTCCTTGCAGAACTACTGCTCGATCTCAGGGCTGCAATCAGGAGGTTTGAAGCTGCAGGTGGTGATGACTGGCAACCATGATTGGAACAGGGCCAAAGAATTGGAACAGGGGTTGCACGGAGTCAACAAGTTCCAGAGACGAATGCAGAGATTGAACCAAAAATGTTATTGGCAGGTGTATTTACAGGATTTGTACTGCATTAATAGCTAGAAGAAGAATGTAATGCCAAAATCTTGTAATGGCTTAATGATGTAATGGTTGGATGATGTAATGGTATTCCATACTGCTATTTATGTGGTAATTGATGGCACATTTTGTTAGACTGCAACTTGAGAAAACAACAGGAAGTGCTACTATGTGCTAAATTTCTGGTAACATATCACATAAACAGTAGGTAAATTTGTGAGAACATATCACATGTTCTCAACAACATATATGACATTTCAGCTTACAGAAACACAGTTTGAGTAAACCAAAATAACAATTAATTTATTAATATGCTAACAGAGTGACATAACCAGCAAAAGGACATAACCAGAGTGACATATCTAGTAAAATCACTAGTCCAGAGTGAGAAAATCACTAGTACAGCAGTTTAGTTCCATATTTTTGCATAAGTTCAGCACACAATAGGTACTATATGACCAGAGTGACATAAGGAACAAAAGGACATAGCAGTTCAGTAATATGCTAACAGAAAATCACTACTCCATCATATCACATCTTTGATTTTTTTTCTTGGATTGCACGTTCTGTTTTTTGGTAGCCTTCCTCTTCCCACCATTTGATCCTGCTTGTGCTTGAACTTCTCCTATGCTTTTAGCTTGCTGGCTTGATCTGATTTGAGCATCAGTGTTTGCTTGCTGTTAAAAATATATGAGAGTACATAAGCATGTGAATGCACAAGTGATTAAGAAAAAGCAAAACCATTTGAAACAAGAGAGTGAACTTGTATTTACCTCGGATGACTTCATTTTCCTGCCTGTTTTCTTCAGGAAGGCATTCTTATTCTTCCCCTTTTCAGGATTCTTGTTGCAACCTGTCTTGTTGTGCCTCTTGTGGCCACACATGCTGCAAGTAATTTTAGTGCCATGCTTTGACATTTTCTTTCTTTTTGGTGCTTCTCCCTCTTCCCTCTTCCTATCATTATTCCTAGGCCTACCTGGCATAGTCACATACCCAGGTGCTTGTGGTCTAGGTTTGTCAGAGATAGGCCATCTCTATTGTCCTTCTACTGGCTCCAAGCAGTGCTCATATATCTTCTTAAATTGCTCAACTGAATAGCATTTGTGAATGAAGTCAGCTATGTTTCTTCCACTTGTATATGGCACTGATGGCATGGCAACAAGGCAGCCGTGCCAGCTGAAAGTAACCACAAGAGCAAGTCCAGTTGTCCAAGTTAACTGTATAGCTCCTCCCTCTGCCACTGACATGTTTCACCTCAAACCCTTCCTTGCCATTCCAGAGCACATCACAGAATTGAGTCATTTTGATGGCCACCTTAAGCTTCTTGAAATGTTTGGGCATATATCACTAGATGTCCACTTTTCACTTTTGCTCCTATTTTCTTGGACTCTAAGTGTCATCTTGTGTCTAATCTTCTCTAGCATAGAGATGATAGGATAGAATCTGGCCTGAACTATAGCATTGTTGAAGGACTCACATAGATTGTTATCGACTGAGTCACATAGGCTCTGTCCTCATTATGTCCCTTGCACCTTCATGTGTATCTTGAGCTAACTTGGCGTTCCTATACATGAAATCTTCTCTGTTTGCAGCCTTGGAAATTGCCCAAAATTTCTTTTGCAGAGCATGCTCTCTAAACTTTTTTTTCCAGTTAGCATAGATGTGTCTAGCACACATTCTATGTTGTGCCTTTGGTACGTAGTTTTGCATTGCACTGATAAGGCCCTAGATTGAAGTTGCAAAATATATATTACAATAGGTACATAGGACAAATGTAGATAGGACAAATTAACCTAGCCTACAAAAGTGTACCTAGCATAAAAGTGAGTCGGTCACACTTCTACAAGGCGAGCGAACCTAAGCAACCTACCATAAAAGTGAGTAGGTCACGCTTCGTCAAGGAGAGTGAACCTAACCAACCTACCATAAAAGTGAGTACGTCATGCTTCGACAAGACGAGTGAACCTAACCAACATAGCGTGAACCTAAACAAACTAGTACACTAGTAGAAAACGGAGCTTTAATACCGGCTCATAAGGCCCTTTAGTGCCGGTTCTGCAACCGGCACTAAAGAGTGGAGACTAAAGCCCCCCCTTTAGTACCGGTTCGGCACGAACCGCCACTAAAGGCCCACCACGTGGTGTGAGCTTGCGCCGTGGTATGGGGGACCTTTAGTACCAGTTGGTGTTACCAACCGGTACTAAAGGTATTTTTTTGAAATTATTTTTTAAAAATTTTGGAAAAGAATTTGAATTTTTTTCCGATTTTCAATTTTCTGAATTATTTGATGATTTAGTCTCTAATCGTCGCTCTTAACAACTCAAGTGTGGATCACTCATTCCAAATCATCGAACTTCCCGACCGGTCACCCATCCTCTCACTCCCCCAGCCTGAGCACGCTTAACTTCGGAGTTCTATTCCCCCTATTTTCCAAGTCTACACTTGTTGTTTTCCTGACAAATGTAAGATGTAAATCCTATTAATCCTCAGCAGTTTAGCTTGATCATTAGGTCACACATTTCACCGTTTGAGTTTGAAACTATTATTCTAAAAAATAGTAATTATTTAGTAACACTAATATTTCTTGAATAAGTTTGGCCATAATTTGACCACAGTTTGACCATAGTTTGACCAAATTTGACCAAAATTCAAAAAATTGAAATAATTATTTAGTAACACTAATATCTTGAATAAGTATGTAGTAACATTAATACTTCTTGAATAAGTAGTTTGACCATAGTTTGACCAGATTTAACCAAAATTACAAAAAACTTAAATTTGAGCATATCTTTTTCTCCTTTTGGAATATGAGGATTCTAAAAAATTGCAAACAGGCCGTAGGCCGTCAAAATCGGATACGGATTTTTGTGCTGAATTTTTTGATATATTATACGTTTTTTTCCGACATCGTATGCAAAAGTTATAGCCGTTTTACATTTTCCCTACACTTTTTTGCAAAACATGTCCAAATTAAAGTTTTTTAATTTTCCTAACTAGTACACCGGGGGGGGGGGGTAGAGTTTGAAAATTGCCCTTTAGTACCGGTTTATGCCACTTAACCGGTACTATAGGTCAAACCCTTTAGTACCCGTTAAGTGGCACGAACCAAGATTAAAGGTTAGCCCTTTAGTACCGGTTTGTGCCACTTAATGGTACTAAAGGTGACCATGGGCCCCGCCCGACGCCACTGCACCACCCCTTTAGTACAGGTTCGTGGCACGAACCGGTACTAAAGGTTCAAAACGAACCGTCATTAATGCATAGCCGTTCGAACCGGCACTAATGGTACCATTAGTACCGGGCCAAAATCAAACCGGGACTAATGTGTCTCACATTAGGTCCTTTTTCTACTAGTGATAATTAACAGGATATCACTAACATGTAAATAATTAACAAAAAGCCAATATGGACAACTATGTGAACAACATACCTTCTGTTGATCTGATATGAACACTCATCCTTCACCTTGATCATTAATATCCAAGTCCTTTATCAAAAGGCCAACAAACCACTCCCAAGATTCACTAGTTTCTTTCTCCACTACTGCCCAAGCTACTGGATACATTTGATTATTAGCATCTCTACCAATAGCACATAGAAGCTCACCCTGACATGCTCCTTTGAAAAAGCAGCCATCAAGCCCAATAACTCTTCTGCAAGCTTTAAAACCCTTTTTCATAGCATTGAAGCATACATAGAAGCTTTGGAAAATATTTTGATCCATGTACTCAGGCTTCAAGCCAACAAGGATTGTGCTCCCTGGATTGCTCCTAAGTAGTTCAAGCTGGTAATCGAACACCTTGGTGTACTCATCTTTCAGTCTGGCAAGTAGCTTCTTTGACACTATCTTCTTAGCAGCCTTGCACTTTGATGTTGAAACATCCGCAAAGAAATCTTTCAGAACCGTGGCTTTAATGCTATCAATTTTCCATGTCGGATTGGCTCTCAAGATGTGCCCATATCTCCTAGCAATAACTTTTGCTGTGACAAGGTGATTTTCTCTGTTAGGTGCACACTCATGTTGATCTTCATATGTGATCACCTGAAATCTAGAACACCTGCTACTATACACACCATATATAGTCCACGGACATCCAGGCCATCCACACTTAGCCCTGATCCTCCCTTCTTCTGACTTCATGAAGTTTATACTTCTAAATGTCAGAAGTCCATATTTTATTAGTGCCTTCCTCATCTATTCCTTGCTCGTGAAAACCATTCCCAAGCAGAATAGTGGAATATCTACCTTAGGGTTGTACCTAGGGAACTTAGTTTTCCTCCTAACAAATTCTCCTTCATGATCACTATCCTCATCATATGAGTAATCTTCATCATCTGAGTCAAAGTGGTCTTCTCCTACCACTTTTCCCACATTTGCCACTAGATCTATTGGAACAACACTGGATGGATTTCTCTGAGCCCATCTCTTTGAGTCTCTAATTCTCTTCTTAAAAGACTTTGCTTGTTCCCTCAGTTCCACATATTCCTCTTCCAGTCCACTGTCATCACTTCCTGCCACATAATCACTATCATCCTCCTCACTGTCTGAAACTGTAAAGCCATTGTCATCATTGTCATGTTCCTGTGTTTGTTGAGCTGCTGCATTACCACTATGTATTACTGCATTAATGACCTAAGAGCTATGTATCTGAACCTGAGAACTTTGTGTCTCAAATTGAGAACTCAGTATCTGAACATGTGAACTTTCAGTCCTCTGTTTCCTACAGAAATTGTGATTTGTAGGGTTGCTAATCACCTAGGTAATAACAGCACTCTCATTTGGTTCGAGCACATTTTCTGTTGCGGTCAATGATGATGGATCCACACTAATTATTTGCACATCATCCTCTGCAGTTATGACTGCATCTGGTTCTACATCAGTCTCTCCGTCTAAATCATTGTCCATCTCATTTTCAAAATCACTACCACTGTCACTAGCACTCTGATCATATTGCTCCCCAAAATACTCCACATAGACCTCAGCCACTCCTCCATCAGTTATATATTTAGACATCTTCATACAACCAGCATCATCACACAAAAATAATAGGCCATCCACTAGTTTTTTACCAGGCATCAGGAAGTGAATCTTCATACTTTCTTTCGCTGGTATGTGATCACCAAGAAAGCCTTTGATCTCTGGCAAAGACAATCTATCCCTTTCAATCTCTGAACTTGCTTCATCTCCACCAACATAGTCTAAAGTAGGCCCAATTCGAACAAATTGGCCACCAAAATGAAACCGCACATGTAGTTTGTCGCAAGGATCCATGATGACATGAGGACCTGCATTGCCACAGATTTTTTGAAAAATTAACGAGTGATACAAGTACAACTTGATGTAAGAAAAAATCTATTGTTCCTGCACAAAGTAAAAGCCGCATAGAAACCCTAACCAGGGACAATCGTCGGTGAAAAAACAAGGACGAGAAGACGAATAGAAGATGAAAGGGGATTACCGGAGGTTTTTCCAGCCGCCGTGAACGTCTTGCCGCCCCGGGATCAATCAATGCACGTACGCCATTGCCACTGCATGCAGGGGAAGGAACGGGTGGCGTCCAGGGAGAGAAACAAGGGAGGGAGCAGGTTCGTGGTGGGGTTTATGAGGAAAGTAGAGCCCATAGTCCGTCCATCATGGCGTCCAATTAACCCCTAATCCCAGCCATGCCAGCAATCCCGACGCCCAAACCAGCTATTAGCACTAATGGGCTGGGATAAACCGGGATTAACAAACACAAGGTGACAATTTCAGGGATTCTCAATTCAGGGTTTGATTCAGACTTGGAGAACAAAATCAAGGTTTTTTTAGACTTTTGCCCAATCAATTCTAAAAAGTTTGACAGAAAGGAAAGAGACAAAACCGACAAAACGGCAACAGTAGAGTCGTATAGACCGACACTATGCCTCTGTCGAAAGTGGTGGTGGGTCAATTTGGAGGTTAAGCTGCCACCCATGTTGGGAAAAAACATCCGTAGCCACCTGCTCCACTCGCGTACACAACATCTTGAACATCGGTTGGTACTCCGCTCGCTATAGCGTAGACCACATATGAAACAAGTGCGTACAACAAAAAATAACCTGTCTAGGAGAATTTTATCATTAAAAACCAAATCATTTCTACATAGCCATAGCGACGACATTAAGGCATACGCTCTCACCCTTATTAGCGCTTTGAACCTATTTGGAATACCGTCCAACCAATGACCAAAAATATTGGCAACACTTATGGGCGGATACAAATTTGACGCTATTTGGATGACTGACCACATAGAACGTGCAAACTAGCATTGAAAAAGGAGGTGTTTGATTGTCTCGTCATGACTACAAAAACAACACTTCTTACTCCCTTGTTGATTGCGCGGTGCGAGGTTGTCTTTGGTTAGCACAACCCCCCTATAGAGATACCACATGAAGATTTTGACCTTCAGTGGAATCTTCGACTTCCATAGTTTCTTATTATTATTCACTGCTACCTCAGAATGCGTGAGTGCACGGTACGTGGAGTCTACTGTGAAAGACCCCGATGTAGTAATGTTCCAGTGGAACAGATCCCGGCCTTGTGTCGGGTCAACCGAATCCAGCCTGGACAATAGATTATGCCATGATGTAAGTCGAGGCCCAATCAAATCCCGCCTGAACGGAATATTCAATGGAGATGAGCGGAGCACCTGCACAATCGTATTTTTCTTCCCGCGAGCAATGATGTACAAGGCTAGATATTGCTCTTGAAGACTTGCATTGCCTAGCCAGATGTCTTCCCAGAAACAAATCTCTGACTCGTCCTTTCATCGTGAAAGACCCAAAGCGAAAGAGATGCTTCTTTGCCACCATTAGGCCAACCCAAAAGTGAGAGTCTCCAGGTTTCCAATATGCCCGAGACACTGCCTTTTGGCCTTAATACTTGTTGTGCAGCATAGTTTGCCAAACATCATCCTCAGTAAGTAGGTTGAACAACCATTTACTAAGTAGGGCCTCACTCTTGATCTGTAGGTCATGAATTCCAGGGCCACCTTGGCCTTTCGGTCTACAAGCCACACTCCATTTGGCCAGTATGTAGTTTTTCTTTTCCCTATGTCCTTGCCAAAAGAATCAAGATTTAAAATAATACAATCTTTGCAAGACCTCTTTTGGTAGTTGGAAGAAAGAAAGCATATAGAGAACCATATTTGTGAGGACGGAGTTAATCAAAACCAACTGTCCCCCAACTGAGAGCAGCTTTCCTTTCCAACTGCTCAACTGTTTCTCTAGATGCTCCTCTACATGCTTCCACTCTGCAATAGTGAGACGCCGATAGTGAATCGTTATTCCTATTTACCTAATCGGGAATTGGCGATGTCTGCAACCAAACAGGTCAACATAATCGACCGCCGACTCAACGGCTGCACCAAAGCAGAGCAATTCGCTTTTATGGAAGTTAATTTTAAGACCCGACATTTGCTCAAACGTCGAAAGCAATAGTTTGAGGTTTCAAGCCTTCTCCATGTCATGTTCCATAAAAAGAATTGTTTCATCTGCATATTTCAGAATAGAGAGGCCACCATCCACAAGGTGTGGCACTGCTTCTCCAATCTGGCCATCCTGCTTGGCGCGTTCAATAAGAATAGCCAACATGTCAGCAACAATGTTAAATAACATTGCGGACATGGGGTCACCGTGCCGGAATCATTTTTTTTGTCTGAAAGTAATGGCCTACATCATCATTGACTTTGATGGCCACACTACCTCCAATTACAAAGTTTTGGATCCACTGGTGCCATTTATCGGAGAATCCTTTCATCCTTAGGGCATGTTGGGGAAAAGACCATTTGAGCTTCTCGTGTGCTTTTTCAAAGTCAATGTTTAATACTACTCCACTCATGTTTTTCCTATGCATTTCATGAACAGTCTCATGCAGGATTACAATCACATCGAGTATATTCCTTCCTTGCATGGACGCCATTTGAGACAGTTGGACCGCATGTTCAGACACCGAGTTTAACCTATTCGTAGCCACTTTGGTGAAAATCTTAAAGCTGACATTAAGGAGGCATATTGGTCTGACCTGTTGGATCCGTTCGGCCTCCTCAACCATCGGCAACAAGACAATCTCGCCAAAGTTATGTCTGAATAGATCAAGTCTGTTGGCATCAAGACAATTGAACAATTTCAGAAGGTCAATCTTGATGATATCCCAGAAATTCTGATAGAATTCTGCGGGGAAGCCATCAGGTCCTAGAGCTTTGTTGTGTTCCATTTGGAACACTGCCGCTCTCACCTCCTCTTCTGAGAATGGTGCCATAAGGATATCGTTTTCTTCTGCCGTGACCTGTGGAAGATCAACTATTCAAGTCTTGTCAAGGGTGATGTTCCCTTCAGCCATCGCGCCGAACAGAGATTTGTAGTATTTTGTGATGTACTTTTTGAGCTCTCCCTGACCATCGATCCGCCCCCATCTTATTGGAGACTGTAAATACATTTCTTCCTATATCGCCCATTGGCAATCAATTGGAAGTATCTTGTATTACTATCATCCATCAAAATGAAGTCGGCTTTGGATCTCTGGTCATATTTGATATCCTCTTCTCGGAAAATCCTTGCCACCTTCTCATTAGATTGATCTTCCAATTCAATCTTTTGTTGAGATAAGGTGCACGCCTCTGCAATCATGTTGAGGTCGTTAGTAATCATGGAGAGTCATTGTTTTTCTTTTTTATATATTTCATTGGTGTGGTTCTCCCATCTAGTGAGGTGTTGCCTCATGGTCCTTATTTTAAAGTTCCATCTCTGAAATGGATTATGGCCAATTGCAGGCCGCTCCCAAACATTCTTAACTACGTCCACAAATCCTTCCCTATGCAGCCATCCCAATTCAAATTTGAAGGGGCGACGGGCAGGTGGGATTGTAGAGTTAGAATCCAGAATGATGGGTGCATGATCCGATAATGCCTCGCTATGCTCTAGGGCTCGCACGGTTATGAAAGGAAATATTAGTTCCCATTCGGTGTCCATGAGTACCCTATCAAGCTTCCCGTATGTCGGCATAAGTCGATTATTAGCCCAGGTGAACTACCGCCCTGACATAATGGCATCTCGAAGATCTATACTGTTTACAACATCATTGAATAGAAAAGGCCAATGAGTGTCAAAGCGGTCATTCACTACAACAAATATGTCAACTTGCGACCATCACTATTGGTCGCTGAATAGTCACTATTTTTCATTTGCGACCTTTCTGTGACCAAAAACAGATGGTCAAAAGCTGGCAGTCATAAACTGAAATTAACGACCTTCTTTGTGATATGTAAAAGGTCGTTGGTTCTACGACCAAATTTTTGGTCACTGGCAGCCTCCCTGGGCCATGTAGGATCCAGCGTGGCAAGCTGACGTGGATAAGAATCAGCCCGGTCCAATTCGGTATTTTACATGGGCCGATCCCATTAATTCAGCCTTTTTAATATTTATTTTTCCTGTTAATTTTAGCTAGCTACATGGGCTTGGGCCATTGATTCGGCCTTTTTTGCTTTCTGAGATGCAGCCTTTTCACATTCTATATAATTTTGGTTTTCAGGTTTTTTTGTTACATTCAATTTTCAGATTATTGTAGTCAACTGGGTGCACATTGTCAGATTCTTCTAGGCACAACTTGTAACTCAACGATATACCAATCAGAGAACACATTTGAAATATATTCAAATAAGAGCCAAATCACCGATGTACCAATCAAGTTTATTACATTCCACCAATCACAATATAACCATACAATATTACATCAATCACAATATAGTTCTCTACAAATAAAACGCTCAATAAGTACAGGCATGTCTACAACACCTTAGCGCCTTCAACTTGCAAAACATCACATCCAGCCACATATTAACGATCAAATCAATTCACCCCTTGACGGCAATAAAAAACTGTGCTCATGTGTGAACGGAAATAAAATAAACAATCTTTGAGGCCTTAGCATGTGCTACAAAAATCTTAACAAATGCATAGATATCTGCACGGAGCACATCCTATGCATGCACCAAGCATAAGGCCTATGTTCAAGAAAATAAGTAATTTGAGATGGAAACAAGTACAACTAACAATCTAACATGTGTAGTAGCACTAGCAAAAGAGCAATACATGGAAGAATTTACAAGAACAACACCTTGGGAGTCCAATTACATGTACATGAGGTACTGCTGCTAGTGTATATATAAACAATCAAGATGCTGGTGTAGGAGCAGAGCATGAGTCCAACATAGCATGCTATAGGAGCAGAAAAGAGGGAGCTAGGGGTAGGAGATGGAGCCAGATCACCGAAGAACTTGTGGTCGCTGCCGTACACAACCGCCATAAGGCTGTTCACCTCGTTGATCTTGTCCTTGAAGTTCTCTAACTCTAGGTTGTTCCACTGCAGCTCGGTATTTGCTCAATCATATGTGTACATGCATCAGGGCATACATAAAATATTCAAGTCAATATTCTCAGCTAACTGTGATGTAATGAAAATAATTACTTAAGGACTTGGGGTAAAAATTGATTTTGGACATCAAAATTTGCAGCGCTCATTTCAACCACGTTCAGATAAACTTGAGGTAAATTAGCAGTAAGGATATTAGTTACAAGCTAGGTGTGTAACTACTGTCAACACCACTACCACCAGAGACACGCAAGATAAGCATCAACACCACCATGATCTTGATATTAGCCACCCCATATCACCAGAGCATCACAGGAGCACATATATAAAGCAAGTACACATGGGCAGCTACTGACAGACTCTAGAACCGCATGAACTTATCACTAGAGAGCTTCAGTAGGAGTTGATGCTTGGTTACAGCATCTAGCAGCAACTAGTAGAGCCCCACATCCAACCCAAATCATAGCCAAGGCCAGCAGGAGCTACATCAGAGAGGAAGGAATGGGGAGGAGCTCACCATAGGGAGGTTGTCGCCGTAGCAGAGGCTCAGCCACACCATGGCTGTGGTGTGACCATCACCACATCCAGGAGAGGGTCTGGAAGCCGCTGAAGCACCATCACGGTGACCAGGGCAAGCGCCGGGCACAATGGCGCCACCCCAGGGACATCACCACACGGACATCACCGGCCTCGCCCTGTTTCAAGAAATATTCAGAACAACTTTGTCAGACTCGATCAATTCTGAAGAAACCACCTTCGTCGTCAGACACATACATACATACAGGAAGCAAAAGAAGAAGAAACATATCTCTACATAATGTTTATATTAAATGAGCAAGACACAGGAAGCAAGACATATAATTTTTTTAGCTTTACATAATGTTTACAAGAACAGGACCCAGATACAGGATTTAGCTTGTCCAACAATCAACACTGTTACAAGGTACTGAAAGTACCTATGTGCATCAGGCTCTTCTGATCATGAATTGGTTGCTTTTACAAACTGTACTATATTTCTGGACAACAAACTAAATAGACAGTTACTCTCAAACTGTACATCCAAACAAAGAAAATAAGTACTCTACAGAAACCTTAGAACATGCTTTACAACTCATATGTAGAGGCCAACTTGAAATTATGAGCATAACGAACTCGTTTTTAAGTCAGAAGCTCGCTGCCCAAAATTGTCAGGTAGTGCAGTTTTTTAACTGAACCAAATTCAGTTTACAGAACAGCCAGAGAAATCCAATTCTACAGGAGACATGATCATATTCCTAATCCCATCAGGATTGCACAGGAAAATTCTTAGCAGCGTACATAGATTTGTCTTAAGTAATTAGAATTGTTGAGATGCAAGAAAGGGCAAAACAATCCACACCAACAGTCCAACTAATCAGCCCCATTGCTAACAAAACCTACAGGGACTAGGTTGCTCCAGTGCTATTGAAATAACTAAAATAACACAAGGAGTAGAGAGACAGCAGACCGGGTGTTGGCCAATGGCCAGCAGCAACTCGATGTGTGACAACAGAGAACACACACACAGCAGGGCAGGACGTACATTCGATTCAGTTTCAATGTTGAGCGGACCAACTAGTTATCTGTGCACGTACATAGTGAGCTGAGCTTGTAATGGTGGTTACCTGAAGGCACGACTGACTTGTTCGAAGCCGGAGAGCAGCGGAGATGCGGTGTGCTGGGCCCTGGGTGCCTGACCAGATCGCGCGCGCGGTGAAACAAACCAACATATCAGATCAACATCGGCAGAGGAACAACCAAGATTTGCATTTGAGCAAGGGCAGGTGTTGGGGGAGGCGGCACCTGAGAGATGGCCGTGGCGGGAGGGCGTGGCTGGACATGGCGAACCTGGAGGCGATGAGAGAAGCAATCGCCATGGCTGCTGCGCTCAGGCGTGGGATCGGCTCCCCGTAGGAGCGGGCGGCGGCGGTGTGGAGACCGGAGATATGGAGAGAAGCCCGCCCCCTACTCTTCGTCCTCTAATAGAGGCGTAGGAGCGGGCGGTGGCGGCGGTGGACCAAATCAAATTTCTAAAACACTAGGCCATATTTAATGTACAATTGACTAAATGGTTGGGTGTAAAAAGTTTTTGATCCACCTCTTGTGAAAAAGAAAAATTTCCGTATATTCATTTTCCATTTTTCGACTTGTCAAAATGAGTTTCTTGTGAAGAACCTAAGAAATATTTGTTGTAAAAAAATCTTCTCCATTTTTCACGAATATTAGACTACATTTTATGAACAAATTTGTGTACATTAGAAACACGTTTTATAGATATTAAATGTTTTAGTTACATCATTAACATTTTTAATAAATATTTTGATGTCTAATATTTTGAACACATGTCTACATTTTTAAGACATATTGTACATATTGTTTACATATGATTTAGTTTTTTCAAATACATGATTAACATATTTTCATATATTCCCAACAAAAAACATCCTTTCATACATACGTTTTGATGTCTATGTTTGTTTTTACACATTGTACATTTTTTATACATATAAAACATTGTTGATATTGGTTAGAAAATTTTAAATACATGATTAACATTTTTAGAAAAAAATTAAATACATGATTAACATTGTTGATATTGTTATTTTCCCATTTTCATTGGGCCGAATATATATTTTTTGAGTAATATGAGGCATCCCACATTTCTTCCTAGATGGGCCGAGGCCTACAAGGCACACAGATTTTTTTTAAGAGGAGGTTGCCTCGTTCCACCAAGGCCCAAGCCCACCTTGAGCGTCACTTAAGTACCAATGCATCCACGTTCACCACCTGATGACCATTTATATTGGTCGTAATCAGGTAGAAATAAGGTCGTCAACCACTCTTGTCTGCTTTATGACCATTTGGTGTAAGGCAATTTCAGGGTTTGAGCCCTTCCAAGCGAATGACCATTGATTTACGACCAATTCAGCTTGGTCACTGAGAGAAGGTCACAAGTTGACATATTTCTTGTAGTGATTATTTTTCTCATCCTGCTACCTAAGGATATTAAAGTCCCCTCCAATCAGCATTGGATATGGGTTATCCTTAGCCAGGTTCACCAATTCCGAAGAAAAGCCCCTTTATGTTCATCTTGGGAAAGCCATAGACAGTGACGAGAGTCCATGTGAAATTATCAGCCCTGTTTCTTATGTGAAATTTTATATGAAATTCACCGATCGAAAAGGCCAACAAGTCCATGGCTGACGTCAGTATCCCAAGAAGGATTCCTCCAGACCTTCCACGAGCTGGTAGACTGTGCCATGTGTAGTCGAAACCACCCGATAGGTGACCGAGGACATGCAGGCGAAAGTCACACTTAGCAGCCTCGGAAATTGCCACAAAATCCAATCCATGTTCCCGAACACAATCACCGGCGTGTTTATGTTTAGCTTAATCTGAGAGACCTCTGCTATTTCAAAACATGCCTCTCATGTAGAAACTCATATGGGTGTGGAGCTCTTCGCCTTCTTGGAAGGTTTTTGTTTTCTGTTAGAAGAGTGCAATTTAGATTTCTGCGTGGACACTGTGAAGTCACAAAACATGGACCCAGGTCTTGCTTCATCCAATCCAACCTCGGTAACACCAACCAAGTTGGAGATAAGTGGACCATCATATTTGGCATCCGCTTCATCATCCTCATCGGTTTCGGGGTTCAGTAATGTGGTAGGACACTTCGGAGAAACCTTTAATCGGTCGATCTTCATATGTTTAAGTACCCCAACCGATAGATTAATTTCATTTTCATTATTTCCCATAGATACACCAACATTCTTTAAGGTAGAAGAAATGCGAGTTTCTGAAAAGGAAAGAAAAGATTGAGTGGATGAGGTACCTGTTGTCTTGTCCAAGTTCCTCGAAGCCTGGAGACGCATCGCCTTTGCCATAGAATGCTCATCAATCAGAGAAGAACCATCAACAGAGAGAGTGTGGCGGTTACTACGTCGAACGGGCGTAGCCTGCCCTCCAAACATAGTACCCATGGGCGTCGACAGTGGAGTTGTTGGCGAAGTCTGAATTGTCGCTGGGGTCGGTGAAGAGGGACGCGCCCCGGGTCCCACTGGAATGATCACGGTGGGTGCTGAGGCTGAACCACTCGCATGTTCCGCTGCTGGGCCCAGAGGAGCCACGGCGACTGCCGCGCGAACCGAAGACTTTGGCAGAAGCATCGTCGAAGAAACTGGCGCACGAACCGAAACCGGAGCAGAAGTATGGGCGGCTGGCAGCGCATCCAAACCCATTTCAGGCTGCAACAATGTTGAGGCAGCAACATGGGCTGCATGCGCTGCATGCACGGCCTCAACACTCACTGGCTGCTTCTAAGCCATGCTCATGAGAGCAGCAGCCACAGGCAGCGCAGTGCAGCCAGGAGCCGTGGACCACTCTGGCCGGACATTTTCCTGCATGGGACATGCATCCGTGGATGGCATGGACCGCGCTTGGTCCGGTGCGTGCGTTTCAGCAACTGCTAGGAGCAGTAGAAAATTGAGTCGTCTCCATAGGAACCGCGAACACTGTATTTGCCACAGGCGTCGTTTTTTCACCTTCCGCCTGCATGTTTTTTGCCCTCTTGCTCACATCCTTATTAGACACGTCCGGATCCCGGTTAGCAACGTCATCATGCCCGTTGTCATGGTTTTCCCATATCTTAGGAATGAAGTCACTGTGACAAGATCATTCTCCTCTAGTATAAACCAAAATGCATATCCATTAAGCTTGACATAAACATACGAGCGGACTGACGCTTCATCAGAACCATCATGTTTGTCAAAAATATCCATGGAGTGAACAACCACCTGGATCCTCACAATACCATGTCGTTGCAAGCATGACAGGTCAACGCCCTGAGTGGCTCCGATAACTGATCCCACCGCCCACAGACCAATGAAGTGGCGGAGGGGTGGTGGAACACCAGTGACATGTACCCAAACAGGTTGCAGAGGGAGGAGCGATGGAACCTCCTCGACTTTCCACTCACTAAAAGCAATCTTCACATTATGCGATTCAACATTGTATTCAAAAGATGTCACACGCTGCAAAATGTCCACTGGCGAAAAAGGAACCAAGAAGTATTGTCCCCATGCGGCACCGCTCCCACCTCCATGAGGTCTGTACCAAGGCTATCTTAGCAACCTCGATCTCCACCACTGAAGCAGACAATATGCCCCCTAAGATCGTAACCAAAGCTGTCGGCAAAGTAGAGGGGTGCAAGATGCTCCTTGAAAAGAGAGTCCGGTAGTTGCACGAACATTGCATTCACTAGACCGCATCCACTGAGCATGACACTCGGCCTTGGTTGCTTGAGAATAGTGCAACAGTGCAGAGGCGGCTTCTCACTGTTGCAAATGTGACAGTAATGAACCACCGTACAATTCTTGAAGAGGTGCTTGTTTGACCTACATTTGAAACACCATAGTCCTGTCCTTTTTCCTTTAGGAGGCTGTGCAAGAGTGTCAACAGGGGCCGTAATCTTTGCATGAACGTCTTGGTAAGCTTGTAACTGGACAGGAGCTGCCTGTTGGGGAACGTAGTAATTTCAAAAAATTTCCTACGCACACGCAAGATCATGGTGATGATATAGCAACGAGAGGGGAGAGTATTCGTCCACGTACCCTCGTAGACCGTAAGAGGAAGCGTTAGCACAACGCGGTTGATGTAGTCGTACGTCTTCACGATCCGGCCGATCCAAGCACCGAACGTACGGAGCCTCCGAGTTCAGCACACGTTCAGCTCGATGACGATCTCCGGCCTCCGATCCAGCCGAGCTCCGGAGATGAGTTTCACAAGATGACGGCGTGGTAGCGATGATGATGTTCTACCGCGCAGGTTTCGCCTAAACTCCACGACGATATGACCGAGGTGGAATATGGTGGAAGGGGCACCGACACGGCTAAGGAACGATCCGTAGATCAACTTCGTGTCTATGGGGTGCCCCCGCCTCGTATATAAAGGAGCCGGGGAGGAGGCCGCCGGCCAAGGAGGGCGCGCCAAGGGGGGAGTCCTACTCCCACCGGGAGTAGGACTCCCTCTTTGCAAGTAGGAGTGGGAGAAGGGGGGAAAGAGGAGGAAGAGGAGAAGGAAGGGGGCGCCGCCTCTTCCCTTGTCCTATTCGGACTAGGAAGGGAGGCGCGCCCCCTCGCCTCCTTCCCCTTCTCCCTCGAGGCCCATGTAGGCCCAATAACCCCGGGGTTCCGTAACCTCCGGTACTCGGTAAAATGCCGATTTCACCCGAACCATTCGATGTCCAAACATAGGCTTCCAATATATCAATCTTTATGTCTCGAACATTTCGAGACTCCTTGTCATGTCCGTGATCACATCCGGACTCGAACAAACTTCGTACATCAAAACTTATAAACTCATAATAAAACCATCATCGAAACTTTGCGTGCGGACCCTACGGGTTCGAGAACTATGTAGACATGACCTAGAACCATTCTCGGTCAATAACCAATAGCGGTACCTGGATGCCCATATTGGTTCCTACATATTCTACGAAGATCTTTATCGGTCAAACCGCATAACAACATACGTTGTTCCCTTTGTCATCGGTATGTTACTTGCCCGAGATTCGATCGTCGGTATCGAATACCTAGTTCTATCTCGTTACCGGCAAGTCTCTTTACTCGTTACGTAATACATCATTCCGTAACTAACTCATTAGCTACATTGCTTGCAAGGCTTATAGTGATGTGCATTACCGAGAGGGCCCAGAGATACCTCTCCGACAATCGGAGTGACAAAACCTAATCTCGAATACGCCAACTCAACATGTACCTTCGGAGACACCGTAGTACTCCTTTATAATCACCCGATTCGTTGTGACGCTTTGGTAGTACCCAAAGTGTTCCTCCGTAAACGGAGTTGCATAATTCTCATAGTTACAGGAACATGTATAAGTCATGAAGAAAGCAATAGCAGATACTAAACGATCAAGTGCTAGGCTAACGGATGGGTCATGTCAATCACATCATTCTTCTAATGATGTGATCCCACTAATCAAATGACAACACATGTCTATGGTTAGGAAACATAACCATCTTTGATTAATGAGCTAGTCAAGTAGAGGCATACTAGTGACTATAGTTTTGTCTATGTATTCACACATGTATCATGTTTCCAGTTAATACAATTCTAGCATGAATAATAAACATTTATCATGATATGAGGAAATAAATAATAACTTTGTTATTGCCTCTAGGGCATATTTCCTTCAGTCTCCCACTTGCACTAGAGTCAATAATCTAGATTACATAGTCATGATTCTAACACCCATGGAGTCTTGGTGCTGATCATGTTTTGCTCGTGAGAGAGGCTTAGTCAACGGTGCGCAACATTCAGATCCGTATGTATCTTGCAAATCTCTATGTCTCCCACTTGGACTTGGTCCCGAATGGAATTGAAGCGTCTCTTGATGTGCTTGGTCCTCTTGTGAAATCTGGATTCCTTTGCTAAGGTAATTGCACCAAGATTGTCACGTAAGATCTTCATTGGTCCCGATGCACTAGGTATGACACTTAGATCGAAATGAACTCCTTCATCCGACTCCTTCATTTGCTGCTTGAAGCAGCTATGTACTCCGCTTCACATGTAGATCCCGCCACGACGCTTTGTTTAGAACGCACCAACTTACAGCTCCACCGCTTAATATAAACACGATCCGGTTTCACTACAAGAAATATGTCAACTTGTGACTCTCACTATTGGTCATTTGAAAGGTCATAGTTTTTCATTTGCGACCTTTTGTGACCAAAAATGTAGGTCAAAAGTGAGGGTCATTAATCGACTATAGCGACCTTCTCGTGATATGTAAAAGGTCGTTGGTTCTTTGACCAAATTTTTGGTCACTAGCAACTTCCTCAGCCACGAGGCATCCAAATAAGTGGCAAGTCGATGTGGCACAAGAATCAGCCCGGTCCGATTCGGCGTTTTACATGGGCCAAGCCCACTAATTCCAACAGATTTATGTTTTTTTATGGTCAACTAAATGGGCCGAGCCCAATTTTGCAGGCCTTTTCTTTTTCAGGCCCTTTACTTTTTCTTGTAAAATTCTTTTTCTTTTGGCCTTTTCATTTTGTTCTTTCTCGGCCTTTTCATTTTGTTTTTGTAACTTTTGGCAGAATTATTATTTTCTATTTACAATAAAATAAACAATTCCACAACAACATCATTAGTTGGCTGTAGCATTTTCAGATGCAAGACACAGTGAATACTGCTTTTGCCCATATATATTGTTAAGAAATTTTCATAATTTTGTCACAAAGCAGCATGTACACACAGAATACAATTTTGCTATCAAAGCAACATTTCAAATGTACATATTCATGACATCGTACATAAAAACCAGCAATAAAAAATTACAATATGCCATTTGGCTTAGATCTTGCATGCGCAGCATCTCACATTCATGTACAGGAGAGGAGGAGGGGCTTGAGTTGTCCTGAAGGATACGCATTCCTGAAGGACACAAAAAGTAGAGGTATTATTTTGGACAATAAGCTCCAAGACAGCATTGTAGGCTATTAACGTAAAATAAGTTATTATCAGGTTAAGCCTCCTTAGTTTAGTGATCACCATGAGATAGATAGTAGTACATTTGTTATACAGAGCAGCAGCAATGAAAATAACAGCCAGGTAAGCATCTTGTAAGATAGTGAGACGATCTGCGCTGCTCATTTGATGAGATAGGTAGCCTTGAGGCTGTCATGCTAATAAGGTCCTAGAGAGGGAGAAAAGAAGCTTACATATGATACTACACGACACCAAATGCATACAGAACAAGTTGGGTCAACAAAGCCTTACCAGAGTTAATTGCGGCTCGCATATGGCAGCGTAATGAAGCTGCACTGCTTGCACATCCATGACGACAATGATGTCAAAATGAATAAAGCGCTGGTCTCCGGAGATGTATTTGTTGTGCATTAACATTAGATGTTCCCAAACACAAACCGAGACAGAAAAACAAAGTCGATACTCAAGGTATGGGTCTATGGTCATTACCTATATAGCAACGCCCAAGGACAGATCGCTTGGGCCTGGTCCACCGTGAGCTGAAGGAAGAGCAGGACAAGTTAATAATCCCATGAACACACTACTAGCAAGGAGAGGGAAACAACATGTTGCTTCGTTTAAATATGTTATATAAGGTCAAGAATCCACGATCATCAACAATCACTCTTTCTGCTAAATTATTTATATTACAACAGAGAATAAAGAAGTGGCGGCAGAGCAGAGCATATCTTCTTACTTTGTCCCAGAATGCGGCAAGGTGGTCTGTGTTCTTGGGGAAATCCTGCAAAACCATCAGCAAATAAATATGTCATGCCAATGCAGGCACTGGATATAAGGAAAAGGCGTGGACGAATGGAGTTGCGTATCGTGCATAACATTAGCTGAACACAGTTATATGCTTGAGAGAAAGCTGGCTGCATAGCACAAGTTAATAAGGACCAGCCACTATATTCGTGAGATGCTTTATGATCTCAGTGGCTAGAGTACTACATGATGGTTACACCATGATTTCGAACTGATTATCGGACGTCCATATTTGTCAAATCCACATGTTGATGGGTGCTCAATTAGATACACCATGTACTGAACAGTGGGGCGAAAATGCAGGTGCAAAGCAGTATCGATCAGTCTAATAGCACATCATAGCACATATTAGCTTGAAACAAAGTTGGATGCATATACGCTGCCAATGAAGAGCAGGCATTTTAATCACGAGATGCTTAACTAATTATCGACCGGGGTTTCGATCAGATTATAGGACGCCCACATTCATCGATCTAAGATGTTGATGGGTGCTCAAGTCCTAGCGAATGAATGAATCAAGTATTAAACAACAAAGTAAAATGAAGGTACAGAGTGATTTTCACACCCAGCAGAATCGAATCGAATCAAGGTGGAGATGGAGAACATCAAAGAATTCAGAAATTTCTGAACTGAATGCAAGCAAGTTTGCACATGACACAGCAGGTCTGCAGTCCCTAATTAGATTAGATATTCCGACTCATGAGCCACATGCATAGACACTTACTAGAACCTTCTTATACTTAAACTAGAAATAGAAAAAGGAAAGCAGAACCTATCTATTCAACAGAGAGACATAGCATGGGAGGAGCACCTATGTCAAGAGAAATCACACATGTCCCGAACCACAGGCATCATTTTAACTTACAAACTGCATCACCAAATAAAACTACCAAAGTTAGTGACAACCTTAAAATGGAATCAGCAGTCTCACGTTTTGAGCCACTTGTAAGATCAATTCCAGCTTTCTTTAACTCGGATGTGAAAGCAAAAACTTGATGAAATTAGCAAGGATTCCTCTCGCTTAACTAGATTCAAAGACGAGCCAAGCAGGCACCTTATGCTCTACACCTAGCACGGCAAGCTTTGCAATAAAATAAACTAGCATAGCAAGGTTGTCACATGAAAACTGACATAAAAGTCAGGTTCAGAACAAACAAAAATGCTCTACATGGATTAAGGGATCACTATGTCAAAATCCACAAGTAAGCTAACAACTTAACCAGGTTGCCAATTCCATACCAAACCAAGTTTTATGCATCAGTATTACCATGCGGAATCACACACAGAGACCACCATGACAATGCAAAGGCCTAACTTAGGTTCGAGTTTGTCTACATCCACGACTAGAGCTAGTAGTAGGAACACATGGTACAGTAGTAGATCCACAAAGACAACTACTATCACCGCAACACATGCGTTGTGCTACGTACTCATGGTTCAAAGAGCCATCTCGCTGAACATGAACCTGAACCTGAATGGTCTTGGCAATCCCTGACAGAACCTGAACTATCAGATGCGCATGATTGGGAGTAGGAGTACATACAGAGCATGTTGAGCGGTAGGCCCCGCGCCGAAGTTGCGACGGAGGCGACGAAGGAGGAAAGGGATGGCTCGTGGATGGATCCCGCTCAACATCCCGCCCATCACGGCGAGGAATAAGAAGTTGCGGACGGAGGCTCCATCACGCCCACGCCGCGCTGGGTCTCGGCCAGACGGCTGGCGCGCATGGTCCAGGCGGCGGCAAGGTTCGGCGGCTATGACAACGTGGGTGCCGCACCCGCGTGCCGCCAAAGACTGCGCCATCTCCATGCAGATCCCGCCGATGCACCTCCCAGCAGGCGAATCCAGTGAGTCAAAGGCAAACGGGGGAGAGAGAGAGGAGAGGACCGAGAAAGGGAGAAGGGTGAGCTACCTGTGACTAGGGCGGTGAGGCCGGCTGCGGAGACCGAGCGCGTTGCTGGGAGCGGGAGGGAGGAGGACGTCAACGTGGGACGCCGGCCTGCCCAAGCCCCGTCGGTGGAGAGCGCCTGCTCGATCCAGATCGAGGTCCCGATTGGCGTGGGGTTGCCTACGAATCCCCGCTGTGCACATCGCGAGTCTAGGCATGGGCTCGACCTCGTCTATGGTGAGTGTCGTCGATGGTGGCGGTGGGGGTGGAGTTGGGGCGGCAGATCGAGATCTGAGGGAAGGAGAACGGGGCGTGGGCGCGGGGCGTGTGTGGGAGGGAGAAGGGCGCAGTGGCGGCTGGAGGGGGAGGGGAGTTAGGGTTAGGGTGGTTGGGCTGCGGATGGGACGAGGGGTGAGAGGTGAGTGGGGTGTGGGGTGTGGGCCGTTGGATCTGGGAGTATCCGACGGTCTGTGATGCTTGATCCGCGTGACATGTCCATAGACCAATCAGAAGGAAGTATAGGCTTTGATGATGTTATGACCATGTAAATTGGTCTTAATCGATTAACAATAAGCAAAGAACTACGAGTCAGCCAGATGATATTGTCTAGAAATCATCCTCCTAGCTAGCCGCCCGATCTCAGAAATTATTTTAGAAAAGTGTTCTCAGAAATGAGCTGTCATGAGTGAAGATTCATGGCTTTCAAGCCAAATGATCAATCTTATGGCCACATTCATGGCATAGTTTGTTCAAATGATCTCATATTGTGCACAAGGTTACATCTTGGAATTCCAAACAATGTTGCCTAAGGGAGTTTTTATTTCCTTTGCACGGAAAATTCATTTTTCATTTTCCGAGTGCCCAAAAGGAGGGTTTTTTGTGAAGGAACTACCAAATAATTGTTGCAAAATTGGACCAAATCAATTTTATAAAATACTAGGCCATATATAATGCACAATTGACAAAATGGTTGGGTGTCAAAAGTTTTGATCCACCTCTCGTGAAAAAGACAAATTCCCGTCGATTCAGCTGGAAGCGGGTCAAATTTGAACTGTAGCTACCTCGTAATTTGCTCTTTATTTTTTCCAAAAATCAATTCTAGGTACATAAGTATCTATTTAATCAGAGAAACACCAAAAAATTCCAAGATTCAACCACTAGCTAGAACGGTCAAGCCCGCCGCTTTGACAAAGATTTTGAAACGGGCATAAAAATTCAAAAAATCAAAAATTGGAAAACCTTCGCATTGTGTCATTATATGTGACCAAGTTTCCAGGAAAAATAATAAACTACTAATACGGTAATTATTTTAAAAAGTGTTCTCGAAATGAGCTATCAAGTGTGAAGATTCATGGCTTTCAAGCCAAATGATCAATCTTATGGCCACATTCATGGCATAGTTTGTCCAAATGATCTCATAATGTGCACAAGGGTGCATATTGAATAGCAAACAATTTTGCCTAAGGAAGTTTTCATTTTCGTTGGACTAAAAACCATTTTCCATTTTTCGAGTGCCCGAAGGAGGTTTTTTGTGAAGGAACTACCAAATAATTGTTGCGAAATGGACCAAATCAATTTTATAAAATACTAGGCCATATATAATGCACAATTGACAAATCGGTTGGGTGAAAAAAGTTTTGATCCACCTCTGATGAAAAAGACAAATTGTCATCGATTCAGGTGGAAACGGGTCAAATTTGAACTGTAGCTGCCTCATAGTTTGCTCCTCATTTTTTCAAAAAATCATTTCTAGGTACATAAGTATCTATTTAATCATAGAAACACCAAAAAAATTCCAAGATTCAACCACTAGCTAGGAACGGTCAAGCCCGCCGTTTTGACCGCATTTTGAAACGGGCATAAAAAATTCAAAAAAAATCAAAAAATTGGAAAACCTTCGCATCGTGTCATTATATGTGACCAAGTTTCCAGGAAAAATAATAAACTACTAATACGGTAATTATTTTAAAAAAGTGTTCTCATAAATGAGCTATCAAGTGTGAAGATTCATGGCTTTCAAGCCAAATGATCAATCTTATGGCCACATTCATGGCATAGTTTGTCCAAATGATCTCATAATGTGCACAAGGGTGCATATTGAATAGCAAACAATGTTGCCTAAGGAAGTTTTCATTTTAGTTGGACTAAAAAACCATTTTCCATTTTTCGAGTGCGAAAGGAGGTTTTTTGTGAAGGAACTACCAAATAATTGTTGCGAAATGGACCAAATCAATTTTATAAAATACTAGGCCATATATAATGCACAATTGACAAAATGGTTGGGTGAAAAAAGTTTTGATCCACCACTGATGAAAAAGACAAATTATCGTCGATTCAGGTGAAAACGGGTCAAATTTGAACTGTAGCTGCCTCATAGTTTGCTCCTTATTTTTTCAAAAAATCATTTCTAGGTACATAAGTATATATTTAATCATAGAAACACCAAAAAAATTCCAAGATTCAACCACTAGCTAGGAACGGTCAAGCCCGCCGTTTTGACCGCATTTTGAAACGGGCATAAAAAATTCAAAAAAAATCAAAAAATTGGAAAACCTTCGCATTGTGTCATTATATGTGACCAAGTTTCCAGGAAAGATAATAAACTACTAATACGGTAATTATTTTAAAAAAGTGTTCTCAGAAATGAGCTATCAAGTGTGAAGATTCATGGCTTTCAAGCCAAATGATCAATCTTATGGCCACATTCATGGCATAGTTTGTCCAAATGATCTCATAATGTGCACAAGGGTGCATATTGGAATAGCAAACAATGTTGCCTAAGGAAGTTTTCATTTTCGTTGGACGAAAAAACCATTTTCCATTTTTCGAGTGCCCGAAGGAGGTTTTTTGTGAAGGAACTACCAAATAATTGTTGCAAAATTGGACCAAATCATTTTATAAAATACTAGGCCATATTTAATGCACAATTGACAAAATGGTCTGGTGTAAAAAATTTGATCCACCTCTCGTGAAAAAGACAAATTTCTGCCGATTCACCGAAGCGGGTCAAATTTGAACTGCAATGCCTCATAGTTTGCTATGTATTTTTCCAAAAATCATTTCTAGTTACATAAGGACCTATTTAATCATAAATACATGGTTTGGTGGCGATCGTCGAGGTTTGGGCGGTGGCCGAGGGCCCCAACTCTAGAGCTGTGGAACTCATGCCGCCCGTGGTCACCAAGTGACCGTGGCGTTGCCATGTGTTCAGGGCGGCCTAGGCATGTCTAGTGGGTTGGGCACTCCCAGGTTGGTGCTAGGAAGAAAATTACAACATAAGATTCTCATGAGGAGACCAATCGATGCTCAAACATGAATTAGCAGCCAAGTGTTTGATTAGTGGTACGGAAATGTACATGGATAATGGGCGTGAGTTTTGGCTGAGGATGATCAGTTACTAAGAAGACCGTTTTCACAAATTTTCAGCTCAAAAGGAGGAGCCTAGGTTGTACTTGCTTTGCAAACCACCACACTGGACATAAATACGAATGTTGAAGCTCGGCTCAAAATAATGAATGGATTGAGCTGGCATTTGGTGGAGGATGGTTATTTGGGCATAGGAAAGCACTTTGTAGAAAATGGATACTATTTGGACATGCCAAAGTGGTACTTCCTTCACAAACTGTTACTCTGAACAAAATAGGAAAATGAATATTTTTGCATTATTTTGAACTAGTCAAGGAAGGTTTTACATATTTGACGAAGATATGACCCAAAGAATTTATGAGATTTTTTGGGAATTTTGGGAATGATAGAAATATAGGTTGCTTCACAACCTAGGGCAAAAACGCCACATGGACATGACACATAGGCAAAAGCCCGATGAGGTGGCGCCTAGTCATAGCAACCCAGCACAATTTACAAGGCTATGACCATCTATATTGGTCGTTAACAACTAGAAATAAGGCAGCGGACTAGCACTATTTGCTTTCGACCATTTCGTGTAGGAAATTACGACCATTCCGACCAAAATGGTCGCAATGGTTCGAGGTTTGGAGCCCCCTGAACAGCTTTTGACCAATTGGTCTAAAATGGTCATAGATTTATGACCAATTCTTCGAGGGTCACTGATAGAAGGTCATAAGTTGACATATTTCTTGTAGTGTTTGCGATTTAGAATCGCCCGGATCAGTGTCAAAGCTTGCATCGACGTAACCATTTACGACTAGCTCTTTGTCACCTCCATATACTGAAACATATCCTTAGTCCTTTTCGTATTTCAGATGTTTTTGACCGCTGTCTAGTGATCCACTCTGGATTACTTTGGTACCTTCCTGCCAAGCTTATTGCTAAGCATACGTCGGGTTTGGTACACTGACATTGCATACATGATAGAGCCTATGGCTGAAGCATAGGAACATCTTTCATTTTCTCTCTATCTTCTGCTGTGGTCGGGCATTGAGTTTGACTCAACTTCACACCTTGTAGCACAGGCAAGAATCCTTTCTTTGCCTGATCCATTTTAAACTTTTACAAAATTTTGTCAAGGTATGTGCTTTGTGAAAGTCCAATTAAGCGTCTTGATCTATCTCTATAGATCTTGATGCCCAATATGTAAGCAGCTTCACCGAGGTCTTTCATTGAAAAACTTTTATTCAAGTATCCCTTTATGCTATCCAGAAATTCTATATCATTTCCAATTAATAATATGTCATCTACATATAAAACTAGAAATGCTACAGAGCTCCCACTCACTTTCTTGTAAATACAGGCTTCTCCAAAAGTCTGTATAAAACCATATGCTTTGATCACACTATCAAAACGTTTATTCCAACTCCGAGATGCTTGCACCAGCCCATAAATGGATCGCTGGAGGTTGCATACTTTGTTAGCACCTTTTGGATTAACAAAACCTTATAGCTGCATCATATACAACTCTTCTTCTAGAAATCCATTCAAGAATGCAGTTTTGACATCCATTTGCCAAATTTCATAATCATGAAATGCAGCAATAGCTAACATGATTCGGACAGACTTAAGCATCACTACGGGTGAGAAAGTCTCATCGTAGTCAACCCCTTGAACTTGTCGAAAACCTTTCACAACAAGTCGAGCTTTATACACAGTTACATTACCATCAGCGTTAGTCTTCTTCTTAAAGATCCATTTATTCTCAATGGCTTGCCGATCATCGGGCAAGTCAACCAAAGTCCATACTTTGTTTTCATACATGGATCCCATCTCGATTTCATGGCCTCTAGCCATTTTATGAATCTGGGCTCATCATCGCTTCCTCATAGTTCGTAGGTTCATCATGGTCAAGTAACATGACTTCCGAATAGGATTACCGTACCACTCAGTGCGGATCTTACTCTGTAGACCTACGAGGTTCAAGAGAAACTAGATCTGAAGTTTCATGATCAATATCATTAGCTTCCTCACTAATTGGTGTAGTTGCCACAGGAACCGGTTCTTGTGATGAACTACTTTTCAATAAGGGAGTAGATACAGTTATCTCATCAAGTTCTACTTTCCTCCCACTCACTTCTTTCGAGAGAAACTCCTTCTCTAGAAAGGATCCGATTTTAGCAACGAAAATTTTGCCCGCAGATCTGTGATAGAAGGTGTACCCAATAGTCTCCTTTGGGTATCCTATGAAGACACATTTCTCCGATTTGGGTTCGAGCTTATCTGGTTGAAGTTTCTTCACATAAGCATCACAACCCCAAACTTTAAGAAACGACAACTTTGGTTTCTTGCCAAACCACAGTTCATAAGGCGTCGTTTCAACGGATTTTGATGGTGCCCTATTTAACGTGAATGCAGCCGTCTCTAAAGCATAACCCCAAAACGATAGTGGTAAATCGGTAAGAGACATCACAGATCGCACCATATCAAGTAAAGTACGATTACGATGTTCGGACACACCATTTCGTTGTGGTGTTCCAGGTGGCGTGAGTTGCGAGACTATCCGGCATTGTTTCAAGTGTAGACCAAACTCGTAACTCAAATATTCTCCTCCACGATCAGATCGTAGAAACTTTATTTTCTTGTTATGATGATTTTCCACTTCACTCTGAAATTCTTTGAACTTTTCAAATGTTTCAGACTTCTGTTTCATTAAGTAGATATACCCATATCTGCTCAAATCATCTGAGAAGGTGAGAAAATAACGATATCCGCCACGAGCCTCAACATTCATCGGACCACATACATCTGTATGTATGATTTCCAACAAATCTGTTGCTCTCTCCATAGTTCCAGAGAACGGTGTTTTAGTCATCTTGCCCATAAGGCACGGTTCGCAAGTACCAAGTGATTCATAATCAAGTGATTTCAAAAGCTCATCAGTATGGAGTTTCTTCGTGCGCTTTACACCGATATGACCTAAACGGTAGTGCCACAAATAAGTTGCACTATTGTTATCAACTCTGCATCTTTTGGTTTCAACACTATGAATATGTGTATCACTACTATCGAGATTCAATAAAAACAGACCATTCTTCAAGGGTGCATGACCATAAAAGATATTACTCATATAAATAGAACAACCATTATTCTCTGATTTAAATGAATAACCGTCTCGCATCAAACAAGATCCAGATATAATGTTCATGCTCAATGCTGGCACCAAATAACAATTATTTAGGTCTAATACTAATCCCGATGGTAGATGTAGAGGTAGCGTGCGACCGCGATCACATCGACTTTGGAACCATTTCCCACGCCAAGATCGTCACATCGCCCTTAGCTAATCTTCGGTTAATCCGTAGCCTGCTTCGAGTTGCAAATATTAGCAATGTAACCAAGATCAAATACCAGTGCTCTGCGAGCATTAGTAAGGTACACATCAATAACATGTATATCACATATACCTTTGTTCACTTTGCCATCCTTCTTATCCACCAAATACTTGGGGCAGTTCCGCTTCCAAAGGTCGATCGCTTGCGAGAAGCACTCAGTTTCAGGCTTAGGTCCAGACTTGGGTTTCTTCTCTTGAGCAGCAACTTGCTTGCCATTCTTTTTGAAGTTTCCCTTCTTCTTCCCTTTGCCCTTCTTCTTGAAACTGGTGGTTTTGTTAACCATCAACACTTGATGCTCCTTCTTGATTTCTACCTCCGCAGCTTTCAGCATTGCGAAGAGCTCGGGAATAGTCTTGTTCATCCCTTGCATATTATTGTTCTGAGGCCATATCTGTATATGCTAGGCTCATCAAGTATAACCTGAGTATTCCGCGTGTGCAACTGTTTTTCACCCGTTGTATTTGAACGTAGAGCCTATCACACCCGATCATCACGTGGTGTCTCAGCACGAAGAACTTTTGCAACGATGCATACTCAGGGAGAACATTTCTTGATAATTTTTAGTGAGAGATCATCTTAAAATGCTACCGTCAATCAAAGCAAGATAAGATGCATAAAGGATAAACATCACATGCAATCAATATAAGTGATATGATATGGCCATCATCATCTTGTGCTTGTGATCTCCATCTTCAAGCACCGCCATGATCACCATCGCCACCGTAGCGACACCTTGATCTCCATCGTAGCATCGTTGTCGTTACGCCATCTATTGCGTCTACGACTATCGCTACCGCTTAGTGATAAAGTACAGCAATTACAGGGCGTTTGCATTTCATACAATAAAGCGACAACCATATGGCTCCTGCCAGTTGCCGATAACTTCGGTTACAAAACATGATCATCTCATACAATAAAATATAACATCACGTCTTGACCATATCACATCACAACATGCCCTGCAAAAACAAGTTAGATGTCCTCTACTTTGTTGTTGCAAATTTTACGTGGCTGCTACGGGAATAGCAAGAACCGTTCTTATCTACGCATCAAAAACCACAACGATAGTTCGTCAAGCTGGTGCTGTTTTAACCTTCACAAGGACCGGGCGTAGCCACACTCGATTCAGCTAATGTGAGAGAGACAGACACCCGCCAGCCACCTTTAAGCACGAGTGCTCGTAACGGTGAAACCAGTCTCGCGTAAGCGTACGCGTAATGTCGGTCCGGGCCGCTTCATCTCACAATACCGCCGAACCAAAGTATGACATGCTGGTAAGCAGTATGACTTGGATCGCCCACAACTCACTTGTGTTCTGCTCGTGCATATAACATCAACGCATAAAACCTGGCTCTGATACCACTGTTGGGGAACATAGTAATTTCAAAAAATTTCCTTCGCACACGCAAGATCATGGTGATGATATAGCAACGAGAGGGGAGAGTATTCGTCCACGTACCCTCATAGACTGTAAGCGGAAGCATTAGCACAACGCGGTTGATGTAGTCGTACATCTTCACGATCCGACCGATCCAAGCACCGAACGTACAGAGCCTCCGAGTTCAGCACACGTTCAGCTCGATGACGATCTCCGGCCTCCGATCCAGCCGAGCTCCGGAGATGAGTTCCATCAGCACGATGGCGTGGTGACGATGATGATGTTCTACCGACGCAGGGCTTCCCCTAAACTCCACGACGATATGACCGAGGTGGAATATGGTGGAAGGGGGCACCGCACACGGCTAAGGAACGATCCGTAGATCAACTTCTGTGTCTATGGGGTGCCCCCCGCCCCCGTATATAAAGGAGCTGGGGGAGGCCGCCGCCAAGGAGGCGCGCCAAGGGGGAGTCCTACTCCCACCGGGAGTAGGACTCCCTCTTTCCAAGTAGGAGTAGGAGAAGGGGGGAAAGAGGAGGAATAGGAGAAGGAAAGGGGGGGCGCCGCCCCCCTTCCCTTGTCCTATTCGGACTAGGAAGGGGAGGGGCGCGCAGCCCCCTCCTGCCTCCTTCCCTCTTCTCCCTCGAGGCCCATGTAGGCCCAATAACCCCCCGGGGGGTTCCGGTAACCTCCCGGTACTCCGGTAAAATGCCGATTTCACCCGGAACCATTCTGATGTCCAAACATAGGCTTCCAATATATAAATCTTTATGTCTCAACCATTTCGAGACTCCTCGTCATGTCCGTGATCACATCCGGGACTCCGAACAAACTTCGGTACATCAAAACTTATAAACTCATAATAAAATTGTCATCGAAACGTTAAGCGTGCGGACCCTACGGGTTCGAGAACTATGTAGACATGACCTAGAACCATTCTCGGTCAATAACCAATAGCGGGACCTGGATGCCCATATTGGTTCCTACATATTCTACGAAGATCTTTATCGGTCAAACCGCATAACAACATACGTTGTTCCCTTTGTCATCGGTATGTTACTTGCCCGAGATTCGATCGTCCGTATCCAATACCTAGTTCAATCTCGTTACCGGAAAGTCTCTTTACTCATTACGTAATACATCATTCCGTCACTAACTCATTAGCTACATTGCTTGCAAGGCTTATAGTGATGTGCATTACCGAGAGGGCCAAGAGATACCTCTCCGACAATCGGAGTGACAAAACGTAATCTCGAAAAATGCCAACTCAACATGTACCTTTGGAAACACCTGTAGTACTCCTTTATAATCACCCAGTTACGTTGTGACGTTTTGTAGTACCCAAAGTGTTCCTCCGGTAAACGGGAGTTGCATAATTCTCATAGTTACAGGAACATGTATAAGTCATGAAGAAAGCAATAGCAGTATACTAAACGATCAAGTGCTAGGCTAACGGGATGGGTCATGTCAATCACATCATTCTTCTAATGATGTGATCCCACTAATCAAATGACAACACATGTCTATGGTTAGGAAACATAACCATCTTTGATTAATGAGCTAGTCAAGTAGAGGCATACTAGTGACTATAGTTTTGTCTATGTATTCACACATGTATCATGTTTCCGGTTAATACAATTCTAGCATGAATAATAAACATTTATCATGATATGAGGAAATAAATAATAACTTTATTATTGCCTCTAGGGCATATTTCCTTCACTGCCATCACCGGTGCAGGCGGAAACGCTAATGAAGAGCGTGCAACCGGGGGAATGGCACAGGCAGGAGTGGTATCTCCAGGCCCCCCTTTGTGATTTTTCTTCCGACGACGAGCGGCTGGTGCATCGGTCACTTGCTGGCTTTTAGAACCGAAACTGACCGATGCCAGAGCCGGGCCTGCTGGACAGAAGGAGCAGCCATTCATGACGAAGCTGGAGGCGCCCTGGATCGAAGAGGTCCGGCTGCCACGCCAAAACCGACAGAGAAGCCTATACTTGTACCGAAAATTGGCGCGGCTTGTCCTACCGGCGCGGCCCCCTTAGGCGGGTTGCGATTCCGGCCAACCATCAAAGGTGCGTATGACGGAGGCGGCGGCTTCAGGGTGAATGACCAGGGAGCGCCGAAGGCAGCACTAGGGCATCTCGATGACCTATATTGGAACATGTCAGCCCTCCGCAGCGTTTGGCCCAGGCGCAAGGCCCAATTGGCAATGCATACGTCAGGCCCACAAGCTTGCAGTTCGGAATTCGGAGTCAACGATTTTTGAATTGCATCAGGATCATCGGTAGCGATTGATCGCCCTGGAGTCGGTGCTCGGCTCTAGGTCGCCTACGGCTTGGTCAAGTTTGGAGCTTGCAGTTCGTTTGGGGGACTTCCTCATGTTATGGTGTCGATGAAGGTTCGTGGCGGTGGTGGTTGTGACATTGCTAAGCTAATAGTTGGATCAGTGCTGATGGTCGTGGGCTTGGCGTCGTATGAGCTGTGGGCTCAGCGATGGCTGTCGGCAGCCTTTGGGTCATGTCCCCCCTAGTCCACTGGGATTAATTGGAGGGGAATTCCGGTGCCCCTACGGTGGTGGTGCTGACCCTGGCTCGGGGGCTGATGACGGGCTTCGTCAGACGCGGTTTTGTGCACTGTGAAGCGGGCGACTGGCGGTGTCTCATGGCTTGGATGCCGGGGCGGCGGCCCTGGAAGGTGGTCCACATGGTTGGCTCTCCAGCGGGCACCATGGTGGCAGTGGTGGTGTTGCCTCTTGGTCGTGTGGGTGGCAAGATGCATAGCAGAGGATGGCTCCGGCGTGCTCTCTATCGCTGGCAGTGGAGGTTCCCCGATCCGGATATGGTGTTCTGATCTCGTCGTGTTCCTCTTGGAGACTTCGTGGTGGCTTGCGGGAGCTACCGGTGAAAGCTTTGCGCTCTGGCACAGACAACGGCGACGCCCGTGGCACCGCTATCTTCTTGAAGACATCGTCGTGGTGCTCCCATTCGTCCAGGTTCCAGGTGAAAACCTTTTGTCCATTGTGGACTAGGCAACTGCGGCGTATGGCGTCGGTTTCCCTCCTATGGGCGTTGTCCTGGAGTTTAGGTGTACTAGGGTGGGGCATGGTGTTGTACTCAGTTCCTCCTGTGATTCTTTCGGTAGTGGTGTGCGTGTTCCGATTATCTTAGGATCGGTTTTGTAAGAAAGCTACCTCCACCTTGTATCATTCGATCATGTACTTTATGCGGTTGCTGCTTTATTTATAAAGTGGGGCAAAATCTTATTTCTAGAGACTACGCTGCCGTTTCCTCCTGCTGACTCGGAACAGTGGACGAAGACGTACCCGCCTGGAAGTTCGGCAGCAGGAACGCCACGAGCGCCACCAGCGGCGTAACCCTAGGACGGGGTCCCTTCCAATGTCTGATGCAAACTCTGCGGCGTGGCCCCGCGGGCGCCGCCGCGACATGGTCGGGGAAGCTTCCAAACCACCAGGCAGCTGCAATGGGGACTGGCCGGCCCATGATGACGAAGACGTGGAACCTCGATGTTCCCAAACTTGCGAGGCAGGCGTTGGAAAACCGATGTCATTCCAATATTCCTGCTCTAGCTCCTCCTTCAATTTTTTTCTGACGAAACACTGAAGAACAAGGGCCACCCTCGATGTCATGATCTGCTTGCAGAAGGACCATATTAGCCGCCGGGACGGCCACCCCCTCCGAATCGGTCTGATCATCACCCTCGTCGATGGCTAGGAGCTCGAATCGCGATCCCGCTCCCGGCGACCTTGCCGTCGACCCAGAACCAGTATCAATGGGCCCCGGCGCTAAGGTTAGCCTGTGCCGCACCGGGAATACCCAATGGCCAATTCGGTTGAGGCAATCTAGCAGCACCATCTCTGATCCAGGCGAGATCCATTCTTTCTCCCACAGCAGCCTTGCCTCGACGATCTTGCCGCTATCATCTCGTAGGAAGAAGAAGTTATGTGGTTGGTTGAGAAAGAGGGATCCGGGCCGCCAGTCCGTCCTGCCGTCGAGAGGAGCCGGCGATAATGTCGCCGACCACCCGCAAGGACGGGGGCGGCTCCGGGGGTCTCGTCATCGTCACACCATATGTGAGGAATCAGCACCCGTCAAGTCCGAAGTTGTCATTTGTAGTACTAGTATATTTTTAGATCATCTACCGCGGCATACAACCGACCGCCTAGATGAGTGAAGATTGGTATAATGCTTTGCTTTTATCATCAAGTACAGCAGGAGGGGGGTACATATAGAGTTGCCTGGCGCAACGATACAGGAGGCGTGGAGGCAATCGTGTCCTCGATCGTGGGCAGGTGGAGGAGACCGAGTGCACAGTCTAACACCCCCCCCCCCCCCGCAGTGTCAGCGGCGGCATCGACGACGTTGAGATTGGAGCGAATGTCGAGGAAGGCGGCAGACGGGAGCCCCTTGGTGAAGATGTCTGCAAACTGCGCCGAGGTTGGTACATGAAGAACACGGACCTCACCTAAAGCTACCTTCTCTCTTACAAAGTGTATATCTATCTCGATGTGCTTGGTTCTACGATGTTGTACAGGATTACATGACATATACACAGCTGACACATTATCGCAGTACACAATTGTGGCTTGATGGACAGGACGGTGGAGCTCGGTAAGGAGTTGACGTAGCCAAACGGTCTCGGCAACGGCATGCACAACAGAGCGATACTCAGCCTCCGCAGATGACCTGGAAACAGTTAGTTACCGCTTCGAAGACCATGAAATCAAGTTGTCACCCAAGTAAACACAGTATCCCGACGTGGAACGACGAGTATCCGGACATCCGGCCCAGTCTGCATCAGAGTATGCGGTGAGAGAGGAAGGGGAGGAAGGAGCAATGGTGAGGCCATAATCAAGAGTGCCCTTAAGGTAGCGTAGGATGCGCCGAACATGGTTCATATGAGGGAGGCGAGGGTCATGCATGTGTAAGCAGGCTTGCTGAACAGCGTAGGAGATGTCAGGACGGGTGAGAGTAATGTATTGCAGGGTGCCAGTGATGCTGCGGAAGAGAGTTGGATCAGGAAGGGGGTCGCCAGCAGAAGATAGTTTGGCGCCGGTCTCAGCAGGTGTACGAGTAGGATGGCATTCGAGCATGCCTGCTTTGGAGAGTAAGTCGATGGCGTACTGGCGTTGCGAGAGAAAAAGGCCCTGGGATGAGCGGGAGACGGCAACGCCCAGGAAGTGATGAAGTGAACCAAGATCGGTCATGCAGAACTCGTTGCGGAGGGAAGAGATGATGTGGGAGAGGAAAGAGTCGGAAGAAGCTGTGAGAACGATGTCGTCAACGTATAAAAGCAAGTAGGCAGTGTGCGCGGAGGAGTGAAAGATGAAGAGAGAGGAGTCAGAGCGGGAAGGAACGAAGCCGATGCGCTGGATGAAAGAAGCAAAACGCTGAAACCAAGCCCGTGGCGCCTGTTTTAGGCCGTAGAGAGACTTTTGGAGATGACATACATGGTCGGGAAAGGTGGAGTCAGAGAAGCCAAGAGGTTGGCGACAGTAGACAGTCTCATTGAGAGAACCATGCAGGAAGGCGTTTTTGACGTCAAGCTGGTGAATCGGCCATGAGGAAGAAACAGCTAGGCTGAGAACGACGCGGATCGTGCTGGGCTTGACCACCGGGGAGAAGGTTTCGTCAAAGTCGATGCCTGGTTGCTGTGAATCACCACGACAGACCCAACGAGCTTTATAACGAGCTAGAGACCCGTCGGAATGGTATTTGTGGCGGAACACCCATTTACCGGAGACAACATTGGCGCCGGGAGGACAAGGGATGAGAGTCCATGTTTGGTTGTGGCAAAGCACGTCGTACTCGTCCTTCATGGCCTGAAACCAATTTGGGTCGAGAAGAGCAGCTTTGTAGGAGGAAGGGATGGGAGAGATGGGAGAGGCGGAAGCGGTGAGGTTGAGACGATCAATGGGCCGGCCAAACCCAGCCTTGCCGCGAGTACGCATGGAGTGTTCGTTACGTGGAACGGGTACTGGAATTGCGCGAGGAGGCAGCGGAGGGGGAACAGGCGACGAGTCGGGGAAAAAGGGAAGCTGCGAGGCAGAGCGATGATTTTGGTGTGGCGGAGGAGTAGGGGAGGACGCTGGTGGTGAAGGTGCAGGAGGCGTGGAAGGCGCGGACTCCGAGAGAGCTGCGGGACCGATAACAGGTGATTGGGCGGGTGCGGAGTCCAAGAGATCCGCGGGGCCGGCAGCAGGTTGGTGGGCAGGCGCGGGATCCAAGAGATCCGCGGGGCCGGTAGGATGCAGCGGGCGGGATTGGCGGGCGATCGAATCGAGAGATTCGCTGGGGCCAGGCCATGCAGTGGTGGGGTGTGGGTTGGTGGCATGCAGGGGAGCGGTGGGGTCCAGGCCATGCACGTCGAGTGCGGGGGAGCGCGTGGGGATGAACGTGCGGGTGGAGAGCGGAGCGGACGTGTTGGGCGGCTGGTAAGTGGCAAAGGGGAAAATGTTTTCGTCAAAAGTAACGTGACGAGAAATAACGACACGGCCTGTGGGAATATGAAGACAGCGGAAGCCTTTGTGGGAGTCGGAAAAACCGAGGAGAACGCACGGGAGCGATCGTGGGGCTAGTTTGTTAGAGGAGGTGGCCGACATGTTAGGATAACATAAACAACCGAAGACTCGAATATCGACATAGTTGGGGGGAGCTAAGAAGAGGGAGTCGTATGGAGAAAAACGAGGGCATGCTTTGGTTGGGCGAATGTTGAGAAGAAACGTGGCATGCCGAAGAGCTTCGACCCAATATTGGGCAGGCATAGATGCTTGGAGCAGAAGCGTGCGGAGGATGTCGTTAATAGTTCGAAGAGACCGCTCGGCTTTGCCATTCTGAGGAGAGGTGTAGGGGCAGGAGAAGCGTAGGAGAATGCCATGGTGGAGAAAGAAATCTCGGTTGCGAGTGTTGTCAATTCACGCCCGTTGTCACATTGCAAGAAACGGATGGGGAGAGAGAAGTGAGTGTACACGTAGCGCTGAAAATTGACAAACACACTATGAACATCTGATTTGGCGCGGAGAGGAAAGGTCCATATGAAATGAGAGTAATCATCTAGGACTACAAGGTAATATTTGAAACCGGACACACTGGGGGTAGGTGACGTCCATAAGTCACAATGCAAAAGCTCAAAAGGAAAGGAACTACAAGTTGTAGAAGCACTAAAAGGAAGCCTAACGTGTTTGCCTAGCTGACAGGCGTGACAGAGGGAGGCAATCGTGTCCTCGATCATCCTTGAGCCACCGTGGGTCATGGGGAGCCGGGGGCGCATCGCCGATGATGTGATGAAGAAGCGAACAACGCCCGAGGTGGATCTCGAACAGGTGGCGCCAATGATAATAGTTGTGGCTGTGGAGATCCAAGACGATGGGGATGAAGGGCGTGATGTCGGTGATCGTGTCGCTGAAGGAAAGCGGAGGAGGGGCGAGGGTGAGGGGCAGGTTGTTCTGGCCGCCGGGAAGAGGAGGTGGAGGCGGGACGGCAGGGAGGGGAGACATGGGCTGGCCGCCGGGAAGAGGGTCAGTTGGCGAGCCGCCGGAGGAGGAAGGGAGAGTGTTTTGCCCTCCAGGGTTAGTCATGGCGATCGTGGAGGGAGAGAATCGAAACTGGTGTCTGATACCATGAAGATTGGTATAATGCTTTGCTTTTATCATCAAGTACAGCAGGAGGGGGGGGGGGTGCATATAGAGTTTCCTGGCGCAATGATACAGGAGGCGTGGAGGCAATCGTGTCCTCGATCGTGGGCAGGTGGAGCAGACCGAGTCCACAGTCTAACAATGAGTTCTAGCAAAACTGTTTCGTGTATCATCTGACAAGTAGGAAACGGAAGTTTCTCTAACTCACGTGCAAAGTTCAGCTTTGGACCCAAGTAATTCTTCCAAAACAATGTAGTGTAATTCTTTGTCTTGCTGGTCAACCTGCCCGAGCGCCTGGCCGGTGACTGCGCAAGCTGTCCGATTTGGCTGCTTGTAAACCTTGGATGGAGCACGTACTGCTCCGCTCTCCTACCTGCGTCTGTCAAGAGCATCTGCAACCGGCGCGCTAGTTTTGGCGCGCATGAGAAAAGAATTCCGGTTTTACGTGGGCGAGCCCGGTTGGCACGGTCCAGCAGGCGCGCAAAGTCCGACACGCTAAAAAAGCATGCACATACGAAAACGCGGGAACGTGCGCGGCAGTTTGGGCGCGTGGCGTCCAGCGCGCTCTATAAAACCAGAGCGCGCGCGCCTGCCAACTGCCACTCCATCGCCTTCCTCTTCTCCGCCGCTCCCTTCTTCGTTGCTACCAGCGCCCCACCACCGCCGCCGCGCCCTTCTCCCCCCGGAGTCTTCATGCCTCCGTGCCCCGGAGCAGCTCCGGCTTCCGCGGTGTCCGCCTCCGCCCCTCCGGCTTGTACTACGCGGAGATCCAGTCGGGTGAAACGCGGCTTGTGCTCGGGACCTTCATGACCGCCCACGAGGCCGCCTACGCATACGACGCGGCGGTGTGACGCATGCAGCGGCCACGGGCGCACATGAACATCCAGGACGTGTGGACGCGCGAGCAGGCGGAGGACCGTCGTATCCAACAGAGGCAAGACCGCCGCCTCCTCATCGCCGAGGCGGATGAGCACACCATGGTGGTGCGACGTGAGCGTCTCCCGGAGGATGTCGCTGCCGAGAAGGGACTGGCGCAGAGGAGGGCGATGCGAGCCGTGAAACGGGCAGAGAGGCGTCAGCGGAAGGCACTGGCAGAAGCCCAGTGCGAACTGGACCTGCGTCGACTTGGGACGACAATGAACTTCGGTGGGAGGACGTGTTTCGGTCGTGGGACTACACCACCGAGGAGGACGACGAGTAGTTTTATCTAGTTTATCGCCGAATCTACTATAATTTGCATCGTAGTATCGTTATCTAGGTTCGGTATCGTATGGACTAGCTTGTGGTGTTCGGCTTAAACTGTGCTATGGAATAAAATCTGTGTTGTATTTTTGTATGTGTTGCATCATAGTACCGGCTACTCGCGCGCCCTGCATTTTGCAACGCCTACTAGAGCTGCTCGCGCGCGCCATATTTTGCAGCGGCTGCTGGAGCAAGCACCCTACTACGCGTAAAAAAAGGCTATTTCGGCGTTGTTAAAAAAATTAGGCGCCAAAACTAGCACGCCTGTTGGAGATGCTCTAATGCGTGTCTGTTGCTTCGCAGCAACAGCAGGAGTGTCGCGCATTCCCTGCAGGCTCGTAGTTGACCACCACCGACTCACCACGACACTCATCTTCTCGCGACATCGCCTACCATCGTTCTCGGCCGTCTGCGCAGCTCGCGGTGGGCCGTTTGTAGCATCTTCATCTACCGTTCACATCATGGCCAACCACTGTTGAAAGCATCTCTATCATCAGCTGTCGTCGCAGAATCATCGCTGTTGGCCGACGTAAAAAATACCGTCGCTACTCCTCGATGGTGGCGATCGTCGTGGCTTGTATTCCTATTGCAGTTGGTCGCAGTATCAGTGCGGCTGGATGTAGCCCCATGATGTACTGGTCGTAGCATCCCACGGGTCCTCCTGCACTGCTCGAAGCTCTTGACGTGGCCCGCTGTAGCTCTGCCATTAGCCGGTTGCAACTCCCATCGCCAATGGTCGCAACACCATGGCGTAGCTCCATAGTTGCCATCGTCCGGTCGTGGCCTATGCGTTCGGGTGTTGTAATATCGTCATCGAAAGGTTGTCGCTCCAGTCACCTACGGTCGCAGCATACAGTCGCCAGTTCCATCTCTCGTCACCGACGATCTCAACATCCCATCACAGCAGTACAGCGCCACAGGGGTACAGGCTCCCCACTCACAGACTCGTCGTCGTACCACCAACTACCGCTTGTTCTAGGGCCACCAACGCATGGTTGCAGCATCCATGCCATGTCGCAGCTCCGGCTCCCGGTCCGAGCGCTAGCCCGCCATTGGTTCCAGCATCAGCAACACACGGTCGTCACACCACCGTTGCCAAGTTCTAGGAACATGACGCACGATCACATCATCCCACGTCGCACTGTCGCTGATCGCAGCTCCCATGTTGCACGATTGCACCTCGCTATCGTCAGTCCCTAGTGGTGCAGCTCCACCAAACAGTGGTTGTATCTAAGCCAACCGACGTTGCAACTCCCATCGCCATCAATTGTAGCATGCCCCGTGGGTAACATCATAGCTCACTATCGTCTTATGCAGCCATTTCCCACAAGCCCCCTCTCCTTCATGCTCGCATCTTTGCTTGCCTCAGATATGGTCGCCTCGAGCTTGAACCATGCCCACCAATGATCAGGTGGCCATGGAGCACTCCTTCCTCGGGTTGCCGGTCCCATCTTTCTCGACCCTGGCCCCAGCTTCCACTGATGTTGGTCGCAACATCCCTCGTTTAAGCCCTTGGCTAGAAGTAGGCACTGCCGCCAGTGGCAGTACATATTCCTTGGCTTTGGAGCAAATGGTGACTTGTCTAAGTAGCGAGCAACCTCCATTTGCAATGGTGGTGCCGACCTTGCAGCTCATGCCGTCGGGGCCTTTCTTGATGCGTTGCAAAAAATGGAGAGACAGATTGCGCGGGATAGGAGGACCGGGATTTGGTCTTCTTTCATGGGAAAGAGAGAGGGAGACGCGTGCGGTGGGGAGAGAAGGGAGATGTGTGAGCGACGTGGAGCGTGGACTTGATAAGGTCAAAGGATTGCAACTACTAGAGTGTTGGGATCCATCGAAACGATGCCTATACCCACATGATGCGCGAGGAGATCCAGCAGACGCCATGTGACGGGCACGAGCCGACTTCGGTAGGCCAGCTGGGATCTTTTGAATAAATTTAGGGCAGAAGTACGTCCATTTGTATGGTTTAGCAAGAAAGCTTACATTCATAGTCCTTCGTTGTTTCGTTTTTTGTCAACCCAAAATTGACATGTTTTCAGCCATTATTTGTTTGTTGACACTTTTTTTGCTAAAAAGGCAAGGCCATATATTATGTAGCACAAACCATTGTAAAATCAACCTTACATAAACTAAAAAGTACATCAAAATCCATTGGAGTCCTGCACGCCGCGAGCAACTCGTTGCCCCCTTTGGGTCTGCATCTTAACGGAGCAAACTTGTTTAAATCTTGGAGGTTGTAGAAACAACGGCCAAGGAATCGTTGATGTAGACCAGAAGACACTAGCAGGCACAATCTGCATAGCAAATGCATGAAAACTATGAACAAGGCTTGTAGAACGCTCCGGTTCCAACCAGAAGGAGTCGAGGAACACAAACTTTGCATGCTCTCCAATGGGCCGAGACTGCCAAATCTTTGTCCGTCGAAATTGAAACCGGAGAAGCAAGACGTACAAGCACATTGCCTGGTCCACAGGACAGTGTGACCGAGACAAACTATTTTCTACTTATGAAGGAATCTCAGGAGGAGAGATGAGACCTGTCCAATAAATGATTTTGTATATAAAACAAGACAACAAACTGGAATAAATAGTTTTGTGTACACAATAAAGCACTCAAGCTGGAATAAATAGTTATACGAGAGAGCTTCCGAATAAATAGTTTTGTGTACACAATAAAGCACTCAAGCTGGAATAGCTCAGATGGCTAGAGCGTGTGGCTGTTAACCACAAGGTCGGAGGTTCGAGCCCTCCTTCTAGCGGAAATTTTTTATTTTCGCACTTTTTTCCTTTTTTGGTAAAATCCCACTACTTTTCATATTTTTTTTGCACTATTTTTCTTTTTAAAGTTCTGTCGGCTCTAACGTTGCATGGATCAGGGTTCTACTACCTTAGAGCCTCTCTAGAAGACCCCGTAGGTCAAGCCCTTACAATTTTTGCGTATTACATTTTCGGTCAAAAAAAGTGTTGAGAACAAAAACCGTAAAACTGGTCCAACATGTAAAAATTTGAAGGACCACTGAAAATGCACACTTGAAACCCTTATGTTTGGAGGTCGGAAGGCCGAACCGAGGGGGCCCCGTATACCTGTCAAACCTCGTCGGAGCAAACACGCCACCGCGGAGTTTGCCGGAATCCGCCCTAAACTCATCTGAATTCATCACCGCACACCGAAAATGGCCGCTAGACGTCGTAATCGATCGCCGTCGGTTTGAATTGGACGAGCTCGTCATCGCCATGGCCTCCCATGACCTCAGCCTGGCCGTCGAAATTCTCTCGGTGCGGTAGGCAAAGGGGCATGGCTCGGCCGGCCCGGCTAGCAATATAGCAAGGCGCGGATGGCGGAGACGACGGGGCGTGGCCGGCGGGCGACGGGACGCGGCTGGGCACAGCCGGCATGGTGATGGTGTGTGACCGACAGGGACGGGGCGCGGCCGACGGGGTTGCCGCGGTCGGACTGGAGGAAGGAGCTCTTTATCCCAGTTTTACAGTTTATTTTAAGTATGTGTTCGTGTAGTTAAAATGAGCCCTTAAAATGCATTTTTATTTTGACCCGTATCTCAGTTTTACAGTTTACAATTTTAAGGGGTCTACTAGACACGCTCCTAGTCCCGTTGGAGCAGAAGACATCGGGGCGGATTTCCCTATAAATTATCGTACGCTCATCGGCTATTACCTTGGCAGGTGTTGTATCTCTACATAGTATACCTTCTCAAGCCGCCATCTCATTTGTTTCCGTTTGTCGAAAAATGTACATCTTCCAGACGATCAGACAACAATATTGGTGCGCATTCGCTTGCTCGAGCAAGTTACATAAGAAAGCTATCTGAGGACTGGCGCGATCATCCTCTGGACATCCTTATTACTTCTCTTGTTACATGCATAATGATTGTTTAGTAAAGGACACCGAATAAAAAAAAAAAGCTAAAAAGCAATGTTGATGCGCATTCGCTTGCTCGAGCAAGTTACATGAGAGAACTATCTGAGTGGCACGGTCATTCTTTTTCTTTTTGGCGGGGAAGTGGCGCCGTCATTGTCCAGACTTTCTTATTACTTCTCTTGATACATGCATGATCATTGTTTAATAAAAGACACAGAATAAAAAAAGCTAAATTCTAAAAAGTGTGCGCTCGCTATTGATAAGCTAGCCGATTTACCCCATATCTTGGGTCGACCCATAAGTTTCTAATAAGCGATATCCCCAACATTGCATGCAATGCAGCATGAGCGCTCGTTTGTCACTTACCTGGTCCGGACCATCGACACAAACTGCCAACGACACGCTGATGGGCCCACACATCATGTAAAGGCAGTGGGTGTTTATAGCGATGAACGGCGCACAGAAAGTATCTTTCCCCAACCACCTCTCTCTCTCTCCCCCCCCCCTTCCTCTCTCTCTTTCATGTGTTGCTCTCATTGCAGAACCCCCCCCCCCCCACACACACACCCACACACACACACACCCAAATCTCATCGATTTGCAGCGAAGAAGGAAGGGCATGACTGGCGGGGGAATCACCACCGTGACTGCATGGAGGGGTAGATTGGTGCAATAGCGGCATGGTCAAGATATCTTCCCGTCGTCTGACACCGTCAGCCGTGAGCGCAGAGAGAAAAAGAGGACTAGATCAGGAAGACATGATGGATACGTGAGGCACCACCATCCGGCCATTGGAAGCAGACGACTGCTGCAGGGGCACAACGATGGAGTGGTGCTGTAGCTCGCCAGCGCAGGACTTTGTTGTGCTGGCACACCTGTTCCGACAACGGTTGGTAGTGGTGTGACCATGGGGTCAACTTTGGGGCGTCACTACACTGGTAGAAAAAAGGCCTTTAGTCGCGGTTCGCAAAGGCCTTTAGTCGCGGCTGTGCAACCGCGACTAACTATGCGCGACTAAAGACCCCTCTTTAGTCGCGCCTCTTCATTTAATCATGATTAAAGGCTTTAGTCCCGGTTCTCGTGGCTAACCGGGACTAAAGGCCTTCTCCGCATGTTTAGATTTTTTTACGAATTTTTTTTGCGAATTTTTTCTTTTTTTTTTATTTTCAAATTTCTGAATTATTTTAACCTCTAATCTCTAATCACCACCCCTCATCACTGCTCAATTTCTCCTCTAATCTCTAATCACCCTCATAATTCCAAATCATCTAACTTCCCGAACGGTCACCCATCCTCCCACTCCCCACTGAGCACGCTTAACTTCCGGGTTCTATTCTCCTCGCTTCCAAGTCTGCACTTGTTGTTTTCCGACAATAGTAGGATGTCAATTCTATTAACCTCGGTATTTAGCTTGAGCATGAAGTGACACATTTCACTGTTTGAGTTTGAAACTATTGTTTTAAAAACAATAATTATTTAGTAACACTAATATTTCGGAATAATTAGTTTGACCATTTTTGACCACAGTTTGACCAGATTTGACCAAAATTTAAAAAACTGAAATAATTATTTAGTAACACTAATATTCTAGAATAATTAGTTTGACCATTGTTTGACCACAGTTTGACCACAATTTGAATTTTTTGAATTTTTTGCCTCTCGTAACTTAAAAGCCCGTATCTTTTTTTTTCTGTTAGGTTTTGGGGATTCTAAAATGTTTAACGGGTTCCCCGATTAAATTCGGATGTAACTTTTCGAGTAGATGATTTTTCATATAAAAACTTTTTCATCCGAGTTCGTATGCAAAAGTTATGCCAATTTTAAGAATTTCGAGAGATTTTGCAAATAAAGTCGAAATTCATATTTGTTAATTTTCCCAACAACTAGACCACATATCACATGGAAAACTTATTTTATTTTATTTTTTGACATTTGCATAATTTTCTTTTGTTTTTCTAAAACTGAAAAGGCGATCCGCTGGGGTAGAGTTTGAAAATGAGGCCTCAAATCCCTTTAGTCGCGGTTGGCGCACCAACCGACTAAAGGTCTCGCCAACCGCGACTAAAGGTTCGGGCCATTAGTCGCGGTTGGCCAACCAACCGGGACTAAAGGTCTAACCTTTAATCCCGGTTGGCCAATCATGATCTAAAGGCCTTCGCCACTTGAGATTTAGTCCCGGCGTGCCAACCGGGACTAAAGCCGCCTCCGTCCGCCACCGCCAACCGAAGCGCCTGGCCTCAGCTTTGGTCGCGTTCACCACGTAATCATGACTAAAGGTCCATTGGTCGCGGTTCCTACAGCTTCGCGACTTATGGGGGCTGGACGGAAAGCCTGTTTTTCCACCAGTGCTAGCTTCCTTCTTATGCTGTCCTTGGAGCTCGGGTGCTTGCTTAGGCTCCACATGCCCACCCCAGCGAATGGCTTCACGCGATTCCTCGAATCCAATCATGGATTCAGTAATTTGATTACCAAGAACAACAATCTCGTTTCATACTTTAGATTTCTTATTCTACTATTTTAGCAAGTCTTGGTTGAACAAACGACATACTACTACCCAAACATTTATGCATTAACAACTCATTTGCTATCATTCAATTCTTCTCATGGTCGGATGAAACAATGACGTTCAACATTAACGACCACACCAAAACATCCATCACCCAGGTAGGTATTCCTTGGTGGTAGATCTAATCGTTGGTGGTTGCCATCTCCCACACGTCCTGATGGACGGGGGTAGTAGTCTCAACATAATCTTCCTTCATACTCTGGATAAGATGGGGATCTCCCTATCTGCCCTACAGAGAGTAAATTGCTCAAAAGTATGATATTTGCTGGATGCAAGCTTCCATGGTTTCGTGTCAAATAAGAAGTTGGACGCATGCTTCCATGGTTTCGTGTAAGATCGCCTTGTTCGTCCTCTAGAGAGGCTCAGATTTGAGGTTGTCTCCAAGGATGAAGATAACTTTATGAAGAAAGGGGATAAGTTCTACTAGAGCGACAAGGCCAATGCAGCCTTTAGCGACCTCAAAAGATTACTACAGTCAAAACCCACTCCTTGCTTCCTCAACACAGTCCGAGCCTATGCTGTTGTACATATCAGCAACCACCCAAGTGGTCAGCGTGTTGATAGTAGTGCAAAAAGAGTGGGCTGGAAAAGCCCAGCGGATACAACACCCGGTATACTAAGTCAACGAGGTGCTAACACCATAAAAGACACGATATCCACACTATCAAAAACTCACATATGGAGTGTTCATGGCGCCCAGGAAGCTGCGACATTACTTTCAGGCCAACACAATCGCAGTGGTTAGTCACGCCCCGCTCTCAAGCATCATAAACAATAAGGATGCCATAGAATGTGTGGCAAAGTGGGAATTGAGTTCCTGCCATTTCAAATCTCATGCAAACCACGCTCGGCGGTCATGTCCCAGGCGACTGCCGACTTTCTGGTCGAATGGAGCGAAGTCTAGTAGGTGCCCAAGAAAAATGACCTCGAGTACTTGACAATGTATTTCGACGAGTCGATGACCGTGCAAGGACTAGGGGCTAGAGTGGTCCTGGTGTCACCAAGAGGCAACAAAATGAACTACGTCCTACAACACCAATTTCAGGACTCCAACAATGCAGCAGAGTATAAGGCCCTCCTCCAAGAGCTCCGTATTGTGGCCACCATGGGCATCCACCGCCTCATCTGCCAAGGCGACTCCGACCTTGTTGTACAACAGGTAATGAAGAGGTTCGATACTAAGGATGCAAAGATGGCTGCATACTGCATGGCTATATGAGAGTTAGAAGGAAAGTTTAATAGCATCGAGCTACACCATGTAAAAATAAGTGACAACATAATAGTTGATAGTCTGGCGTGGATAGGCGTAGCAAGCGGTCGAGTGCCTGATGAAACCTTCCTCGAAATACTTCGTAAACCATTGGTAAAAAATACAAGGCCTCGAAGAGACAACCTTGACCTCTGGACAGCCTGAGGCCGGAAAAGTGGAGGGCCCCGCGTCATACCTTGTGTAAGGGGCACTTGAGACAACACCAAGCGAAGACATTCTCGTTGTCACTCCAGATTTCACCTAGCCATTGTGTGGCATACATGATCAACGTCGACCTCCCAGGAGATAAGATATCCTTACCTAGAAGCGGGGCCTGCGACCAAAGGGCGGCTGCTACGTCTTGAGCTTGCGTTGGTTTTGCTAGAAGAGGAAAGGGTGATGCAGCAATAGTAGCGTAAGTATTTACCGCAGTTTTTAAGAACCAAGGTATCAATCCAGTAGGAGGCTCCTCAAAAGTCCCACGCACCTACACAAACAAACAAGAACTTACAACCAACGAAATAAAGGGGTTGTTATTCCCTTCACGGCCACTTGCGAAAGTGAGATCTGATAGAGATAATATGATAATATAAATATATTTTTGGTATTTTTATGATATATATAGATTGGAAAAGTAAAGATGCAAATAAAAGTAGATTGAAAACTTATATGATAAAAGATAGATCCGGGGGGGGGCATATGTTTCACTAGTGGCTTCTCTCAAGATAGCATAAGTATTACGGTGGGTGAACAAATTACTGTCGAGCAATTGATAGAAAATCGAATAATTATGAGATTATCTAGGCATGATCATGTATATAGCCATTACGTCCGTGACAAGTAGACCGACTCCTGCCTGCATCTACTACTATTACTCCACAAATCAACTGCTATCCAGCATGCATCTAGAGTATTAAGTTCATAAAGAACAGAGTAACGCATTAAGAAAGATGACATGATGTAGAGGGATAAACTCATGAAATATGATATAAACCCCATCTTTTTAGCCTCGATGGTAACAATACAGTACGTGCCTTGCTGCCCTTGCTGTCACTGGGAAAGGACAGTGCAAGATTGCACCCAAAGCTAAGCACTTCTCCCATTGCAAGAAAGATCAATCTAGTAGGCCAAACCAAACTGATAATTCGAAGAGACTTGCAAAGATAACTTAACCACACATAAAAGAATTCAGAGAAGATTCAAATATTTCTCATAGATAAACTTGATCATAAACCCACAATTCATCGGATCTCGACAAACACACCGCAAGAAGAGTTACATCGAATAGATCTCCAAGAAGATCGAGGAGAACTTTGTATTGAGAAGCCATCTAGCTAATAACTATGGATCCGAAGGTCTATGGTAAACTACTCACAACTCATTGGAAGGGCTATGGTGTTGATGTAGAAGCCCTCGATGGTCGATTCCCCCTCCGACGGAGCGCCGGCGAAGGCTCCAAGATGGGATCTCGCGGATACAGAAGGTTACGGCGGTGGAAATATTTTTTCGTGGTCGCTTCTGATGTTTTCTGGGTATGTGCCTATATATAGGAGCAAGGAGTAGGTCGGTGGATGCTCGAGGGGCCCACGAGGGTGGGGGGCACGCCCACCTGTAGGGGGCGTGTCGGGCACCCTCGTGGCCGCTTCGCTTGTTTCTTGACTTCCACTCCAAGTCCTCTGGATCACGTTTGTTCCATAAAGATCGCTCCCGAAGGTTTTATTCCGTTTGGACTCCGTTTGATATTCCCTTTCTTCGAAACACTAAACTAGGCGAAAAGACAACAATTCGGGCTGGGCCTCCGGTTAGTAGGTTAGTCCCAAAAATGATATAAAAGTGTAGAGTAAATCCCATAAACATCCAAAACTGGTAATATAGTAGCATGGAATAATAAAAAATTATAGATACGTTGGAGATGCATCAGCGGCAAAGCCCGCGAGCTCCTACAATATCAAGAACTTAGAAAACCAAGGCAGCATGCGTCCTTTGCTCTAACAAAATTAAAGGAGAAGGTTTACCTCCCCTAGGGGGTGGGGGCTCATAATGGCAGGGCTCCACCAGGCCATCCAACCATGTTAGGAGGCAAAGCCGGTGACAGACCTCCTCCTCCCCAAGCTCATCTGGTGAGACCCGGTAGGCATCGGTCAGTCACCGATAGGCGCACATTAACTCCACCCAGGCCTGTAGGGGGAGGATGCAACACTCCACCCAAGTTCGCGTGATGTGGATCCCTTTCAAATCATCACCCTTCAGACAGGCAGTGGCATCGATCGGCAACATGGTGTCATTGGAAAGGGCGTCCAGGGACTCCAAGGAATGAAGACGTTGCGGGGCTCCACCAAAGTAAGCGGGCAAGTCGATCGGATATTGACTGAGGAAAGTCGATCGGATAGAATTTGCTGGAAGGCCGTAGCTGAAGGCTCGCCCCACCAAGGATGCAGACGGCATTGTCGTTCATCTCTGGCCTAATACATAAGAGATTGCGAGACATATCAAAGTGGACGGAAATCCCCAAGTAGCACTCTCAAAAAGTAATAAATTTGTGATATGAAGAATTTCTGTGGGGTCCAAGTGATGGAGTTGGCATCTAAAGAAGAAGAGGAGCCCCTGCATGAAAGTATGCAATGCGGAAGCCGACCCCATGGCCAATAGTCGAAGTGGAGCACGCGCCCGTTTGCAAGCGGTGTCGGAGGAGCTTCTTGGGTCGAGGGAATATGATACCTTAAATTTGGAGGGAACGACCCCTCCACCTTCAACCAACGAACCCCCGCGTCTGAGGCATTGTAGGAAACCACCTTCCTGTGGTGTCACCTGCAATCCAATGCTGTTGGTCCGTGGCGGTGATTTCCCTCTTATGCTTCCGCTCCACATCCTTAGTTGACTGAGCAGCGCCCCTTCCGCTTCTATGGGAAGAGCCGGTCTTTGACCATGGCATTTTCTCCAACTCAAGGGATTAGTTTAAGGGCACGAGATCATGTACCTTGCAATGGCGGAAATGGAGAACAGGAGGCTCGGCAGAAATGCAAGGAGGATGGAGCAGAGTGGGAATCAAGATCCCAAAGAGAAGAATCACAAGGATGAACAAGGCAGAAGAGAAGAGCCCGCCGAAGGTCTCGGAGACCGCTGCTGTGACCTCCACCACGCTCCGGGGCTACTCACGGTATCATACACCGGGGGTGGGTCACCGAAGGCAGTCCCGCATTAGGCCTGCCTAGAGGCCCGTGAGGCCCGGGGACCAAAGGGAACACCCAAGTCTAGTGGCAGCGGCAGCCAAGATTGCATCTGCCTACTTGTAAACCCCTCTACAGTGTATATATGAAGATGCTAGAGGGCTCTCGTTTCCATCCCCTCCCAGATAGAAACGATAGGTATCAATCTCATACACTATAAACCCCTATCATGAGGTATTCCACAATGGATAACAGAAACAAGCAGGATGTAGGGTATTACTCCCCGGATGCCTGAACCTTGGTAAAGCCCTTGTGTGACATCCGATCTGTGAGATCTAGCTGCGCCTGAACCCCTGCCGAGGGATCTAGCAGATCTCTACACTGTTAAGATGCTTTGGCCAACGGTTGTTGTTTCCCATGCCATTTTTTGTCAGCCTAGTCCTCTTTGCTTATCCGTGTTCTCGGTGGAACTTCTCTGTCGACTGTCGTTGCGGCGCCCTTCGGTCAAGGGCAAGAGGGTAGTGGCCCTCTATGGAGGTCGAGATGGTTGACTTGGAGATCTCGCTTGGGCTTGTGAGAGTGGCTGGAAACATATTTCCGGCAGTGGTGCCTCCTTTCAAGACATTGGCCTCTTTCCTAGAGGTGGCCATCGCGGTAGACAATGACATCGATGTTGCAATGATCTGTTGTAGCAGCACTTTGTATCTATACTTTTGTTTTCTTGTTTGTGGTTTATTCGATGCAACTCCTAGCTGTTTGATGGCTTTGTTCATTCAGAGCTGGACTCTCCTGGAGCCTTCATTCTAAAAAAAGTAGTAGATAAGTGCAAAAAAAGAAAGCGCCGGTAGGGCCAAAATCATTGACTCACTCTCTTCCAATTTCCATGGTAAATAATTTCCTTTTTGAGTAGTCCTGACTCTATTGCGATCGCTCCCACATTAGATCTTTGCCAGGTATTATTTCATGCCTTTTCAACCTTCTTGTGTGATTACTGACCCTCTTACTTTTCTAAATCTTTCAGGCCCTAAATCAAAACACATAAAGATGTATTAAATTTTGCAGTAACGAATAAAACAAGAAGGCCATCAGTGTTTGATAATGAGTTTGAACTGCAGAAATCATTGGTCAAAGGTTACCCATTGCAAAGGTCACAACCACCTTCTTAGTCCACAGACAAAGGGCACACTATGTTAAACCGTGTTATGTTCAGGTTCAGGGGCGTACCACCGCCGGTATGTTGAGATATACTTCGGTTAGAGTATATGATTGTAATCCTCTCATGTATATCTTATCTCTACTTTCCTTGTACCTCAAGATGTAATCTCAAACAAACTTGTATGCTTATCAGGGATATGCCCCTGCCTATATTAACACGAAACCGTCGCCTCGAGAGAGGTACGACGTTCTCCGCTATTTCACATGGTATACAGAGCCACCTCTATCCATCGCATCTAGCAAAACCCATCCACCGCCAGCCATGTCGTCCTCCTCCAGCCGGCCAAGCCTCCCTTGGTCGGGTTGTAAAAAGCTCACCCGCACCAACTATGTTTTGTGGCGTGCGCGCAGTGACACCGCAGCTGAGAGGGCTGGCCTCTTCGGCTACGCCGACGGCTCCATGCCGAACTGTCAAGATCCTCGTCACGAAGGACAAAGACGGGAAAGAAGAGCAAACACCGAACCCTCTCCATCCGATCTGGTTCAGAGAGGGGCAGCAGGTACTTGGATACTTGCTCAATACCCTTACCAGAGAGGTCCTCGTGCAGGTCACCGCAATCGCCACGCCGCACGAGCTCTGGGCGGCCCTCGCCCACATGTTCTCATCGCAGTCTCGCGCTCGCGTCAACAACATCCGAGTGGCTCTCTCCACGGCGCAGAAGGGGACACAATCCGTTGCTGCCTACTTCGCCCAGATGAGAGCACTCGCCGATGAGCTCGCAGCCGCCGGAAAGCCCATCGATGACGATGAGCTTGTCTCCTACATCACCGCCGGACTCGACATGGAGTATCAACCGCTCGTCTCCGCCAACGACGCGCGCACCGACACCATCAGCATCGACGACCTCTACGCTCAGATGAGCAACTTTGATCAGCGCCTTGCCCTCTACAACAACAACTCGGGCGGGGGCTTCAAGTCGTCTGCTAACACGGTCTCTCGCGGCGGCGGCGGCCGCAGCGGCGGTGGCTCTCGCTACCGTGGACCTCCACGCGGCAAGGGCAAGCCGCCATCTGGCGGAAACAGCAGCGGCGGCAACTCCTCTCGCGGTGGCGGCGGCGGCGGGCGGCCCTCCAACAACAACAACAGGGGCCGCCGTGGTGGCAGGCCTCGCGCCAACCCTGATGCGCCGCGATGCCAAATCTGCGGCAAGCTTGGCCACACTGCCCGCGACTGCTGGTATCGCTATGAAGACGATGGCGAGTCCTCACAAGATGAGAAAGTTGCAGGTGCTGCTGATGGCTCCTACGGCATCGACACGAACTGGTACGTGGACAGTGGCGCAACTGACCACATCACAAGCGAGCTGGAAAAGGTGACAGTTCGTGAGAAGTATCGTGGGCAAGACCAAGTTCATACTGCCAACGGAGAAGGTATGAGCATTAGCCACGTTGGTCATTCAGTGCTTAAAACCCCTCATAAAAATATTCGTCTAAGAAAATTTTTGCATGTCCCTAGTGCCTCGAAAAATCTCCTTTCAGTTCATCGCATTGCCATTGACAACCATGTATTCCTTGAGTTTCATCCGTTTTTCTTTTTGATCAAGGATCAGGTCACGAAGAAAACTCTGTATCGAGGTAGATGCGTTCGAGGGCTGTACCCGTTGATTCCGGAGTTTAGGAGATTGAATAAACAAACCTATGGTGTCACCAAAGTCTCTTCAACACGGTGGCATGATAGATTAGGGCATGCATCTTTTTCCTTAGTAGAACATTTGCTTAAAAAGAATAAGCTCCCGTTTGTTGGTGAGCGAGATCGTGAAACAATTTGTGATTCATGTCAGTGTGCTAAAAGTCATCAACTACCTTATCCTGTGTCTACAAGTATTTCCACAAAACCCTTGAGCTCATTTTCTCCGATGTTTGGGGTCCTGCCCCAAAATCAGTTGGGAGGCATACTTACTACGTAAGTTTCATCGATGACTATAGCAAGTACACGTGGATCTATCTCATCAAAAGAAATCTGATGTTTTCAAGTTTTCACAACTTTCAAGCACTAGTAGAAAGAAAGTTTGATCGCAAAATCCTAGCTCTCCAATCTGATTGGGGAGGGAATACCGCAATCTCAACTCCTTTTTTCAGCAAATTGGCATATCACATCACGTGTCATGCCCCCATGCTCACCAAAGAAACGGATCCGCCGAGCGCAAGCACGAGCATATAGTTGAAGTCGGCTGTCTTTGCTTGCTGCTGCCTCTATGCCTCTAAAATTCTGGGATGAGGCTTTTCTCACCGCAGTCCACCTTATAAACATGTTGCCAAGTAGAGTTATCAACAATGAATCTCCAGTAGAACGTCTCCTTCATACAAAACCAGATTACACGTCTCTACGAGTGTTTGGGTGTGCGTGTTGGCCAAATCTTCGGCCATACAACAATCACAAACTCATGTTCCGATCAAAACAGTGTGTTTTCTTAGGCTATAGTCCACAACACAAAGGTGTCAAGTGCCTTGATGTATCCACTGGACGTGTCTATGTTTCTCGTGACGTTGTGTTTGATGAAACTGTTTTTCCTTTTGCACAACTTCATCCAAACGCCGGAGCCCTTCTTCAAAAAGAGATTCTTCTTCTACCTTCACATCTCACCGGACGTGACAATGGGGACGTTTTAGGCACTAATGATCAATTGTTGACTAATCCTCTTACTAATGATGATCTTGAGTCTTGTGGTGCAACAGAAAAAAACTGTGCAGAAAATGGTGAAGAAATCAGCCCAAATCATCATTTTATGCTCCCTGGACAAAACAGCAGCAGCACCGAAGCGGATCTCCCTCGGGATCCAGGCGTATCTCCCTCGGGATCGCCTCCGCGCCAGTCTGCCGCCGCCGGATCTGCGCCCTCTGCGTCTGGCGGATCCGCCTCGAGCCCAGCGTCGCCACACGCCACCAGCCGCTCGGTGGATCGCCGCGCCAACCAACCGGCGCCACGCGGCGCCAGCTCCAGCCGCCCGCGCTGGTCGCGCCCGCCCCGCGTTCGCCCCAAGAACGGTCGGTTTGGCCCGACACGCGCTACTGGGGCGCCCATCACGGATGGATACGGGTCCTCATTCCGGTGCGGATCCCGTCGCTGATCCAGACCCACCGGCGCCATCATTGCACAATCATGTGCCCCCTGCTGGTTTGGGATCCTCTGCGGCCACTTCTTCCTCAACCTCACGTGCGCCGGCCACAGAAGATCCGGCCTGCATGGCCTCGCCCGACGCGCCTGCAGCTGGTTCTGGCGCTGGATCTTCTGCGGATCCTTCTTCGCCACCTCGCACTAGGCTTCAGAGGGGAGTAACTCAACCCAAAAATTACAAATCTTTAGCAAAATTTGGTTTTGCCTGTGTTTCACATGAACCAGATATTCCACACTCTGTTGCAGAAGCTCTAGGCAATCCAAAGTGGCAGAAGGCTATGGAAGATGAATGCATGGCGCTTCACGAAAACAAAAATTGGCACTTGGTCCCAGCATGTCAAGGTAAAGGTAAAAATGTTATAGATTGTAAATGGGTCTTCAGAATTAAAAAGAAATCTGATGGCACCATAGATCGCTATAAAGCTAGATTAGTTGCAAAAGGCTTTAAACAAAGATACGGTCTAGACTATGAGGACACTTTTAGTCCTGTAGTGAAGGCTGCTACTATTCGTCTCGTTTTGTCTATTGCTGTGTCCAGAGGATGGAGTCTACGCCAGCTAGATGTGCAGAACGCGTTTCTTCATGGTGTTCTGGAAGAGGAAGTGTTCATGAGACAACCTCCTGGGTTTGAAAACAGACAAAAACCCCTCCATATATGCAAGCTTGACAAGGCTCTCTATGGATTAAAACAAGCTCCTAGAGCATGGTATTCTCGGTTGAGTTCAAAACTTCAAAGACTTGGGTTTGCTCCATCAAAATCTGACACCTCACTGTTTATTTTCAACAAGTCAAATACATCTATATTTGTACTCATATATGTTGATGATATTATTGTCACAAGCTCATCTGATGAAGCTATTTCGGCACTACTCAAGGATTTGAACTCTGAGTTTGCTCTTAAGGATCTAGGGGACTTGCACTACTTTCTTGGCATTGAAGTAAAAAGAAATGGAGATGAACTTCACTTGTCCCAAGAGAAGTATGCCATTGATCTTGTAACAAGAGCAGGGTTGCAGGGTTGCAAGGCAGCTCCAACACCTTTATCCAGCTCTGAAAAACTATCCTTAACAGAAGGGGAACTCTTGAATCAAGAGGACAGCACCAGGTACAGAAGTATGGTTGGTGCACTGCAATATTTAACTCTGACTAGGCCTGATATTTCTTTTGCTGTGAACAAAGTATGTCAGTTCCTTCATGCACCTACTACAAGACATTTGACAGCTGCAAAACGCATACTTAGATATGTCAAGAACACTTTCAGTGTTGGACTCACCTTCACCAAGTCACCATCAACACTTGTAAGTGCATTTTCGACTCGATTGGGCAGGTTGTCTTGATGATGACGCTCAACAGGTGGTTTTGCAGTGTTCTTTGGTCCGAATTTAATCTCATGGTGTGCCAAGAAGCAAGCTACTGTGTCTAGGTCCAGCACAGAAGCAGAATATAAAGCACTAGCTAATGCTACTGCAGAAATTATTTGGGTTCAGTCATTACTGAAAGAGCTTGGGGTGCATTCTAGAAAGGCTCCGTGTTTATGGTGTGATAATTTGGGTGCCACCTATCTCTCTGCTAACCCAATATTTCATGCAAGAACAAAACATATTGAAATAGACTTTCACTTTGTCAGAGAAAGAGTTGCAGAAAAAAAGCTGGATATTCGGTTCATTAGATCCCAAGATCAAGTTGCAGATGGCTTTACCAAAGCTTTGCCTACCAGAAGTTTTGAAGAATTTAAGCGTAATCTCAACTTGACCAAGTTGTGATTATGGGAGGGTGTTAAACCGTGTTATGTTCAGGTTCAGGGGCGTACCACCGCCGGTCTGTTGAGATATACTTCGGTTAGAGTATATGATTGTAATCCTCTCATGTATATCTTATCTCTACTTTCCTTGTACCTCAAGATGTAATCTCAAACAAACTTGTATGCTTATCAGGGATATGCCCCTGCCTATATTAACACGAAACCGTCGCCTCGAGAGAGGTACGACGTTCTCCGCTATTTCACACACTACATGTGCGCCACTTCTTGCAACCTAAGAATTTCCTCTTTATCATAGCTTTGCTTATTTAAAACATTTTTTCTCTTGAAGTGTGCGTCCATATCCCGAACCATGTTGACCATTGGATTAATCGCTTCGAGGTCTTCGAAACTAGATCTAATAGGTTTTGTCAAACTTTTTTCACGAAAAGCCGGAAGGAAAAAACCGCAGCCGGACACACTCTTTTTTTCAGCTTTTTTCCCTTTTTCGAGAAGCACAGTTCGAAGCAAATCTGCGCAAAGATTTTTCTCCTTTCCAAGAAGCACAAATGTACTTCTCGTGTAAGCAAATATGTGAATCCACGAGAAGCAAATCTATACCTTTTGTGGAAGCACAATTTTTCTTCCCGAGAAGCACACGTGTGCTTCCCGCAGAAGTAAATCTATGCCTCCACGAGAAGCAAATTTGTGCTCCTTGTGGAAGCACGGTTTTGTTTTCTGGAAAGCACAGTTCGCAGAAGTAAATCCGTGCCTCTAGGAGAGCGTAGATTTTTTTCCTTTCCGAGAAACACTATTGCGCTTCACGCGGAAGCACAAAAAACCATTCACGCAAAAAAAGTTCATTAATGATTTTCTCCAGACCCTAGGAAAAGCCAAACGAAAACCCGAATATATTTATATAAGGGCGGACTGTTTCTCCAAAAAAAAAAAAAATTGTTCAATCAAGCCTTTTGTACTTCGTCTTGTTTTTCTTGAAAAATTGCTTTCTGTATGCGCCGCGCCCGGCCGCAAAAAATAAATTGCGTTTGGAAGGATTTGAAGGACTTAAACTTGGCCAAACTAAAAAGTGACCGCAAGCACTAAACAGTCCACCTAGCTAATGTGCTGTTTTAGAAAATGGAGAAAGACAATCATTTATATTGGTGCGATTAGGCTCCGTGTTCCCGCCCGACTCAATATCCCAAAGAGAAATAATTCCATCCCGACCCGAACTCTAAACCACGGACTAACATAAAAGCAAAACGAACGGACACGACAAGGGCAAAAGGTACCACAAAATTTAGTTTGGCTTGCCAATGGTCACGACGCAATAAACCGGCCAGGGAAGAGGCTGCTCTAGCTCCTGCAGAACGCTCGCCTCTCCACCGTGTCGTTTTCGAGGAGCTTCAACTTGGGGTGGCACTACACACGCCAGACACCTCCGTTGTCAAGTGCTCCGCCGCTCATTCTAGAGTCGCATAGCCCGGCACCACGGACTACGCGGCACTACCCTAGCCGCAGCTCCAAGAATCCTGACGAGACAGTCATCTCCGTTGACGCCGACAACTCCACCACTTGGAAACCTCGAGGTAAAAAAACAGTAATAATAACAGCAGAGAAAAAGAGCTTGTACACGTGTTTTTTTATTATTCCTACGCATATCTTGTATGCAGACAAGCTTGAAGATGTGTTGCCGCATCTGCATGTGAGCCGTGGCGTGAGCGACTCTTAGGCGAGGTGATAGAAGGCATGGCCCGAGATGACTTGGCCACTAAATCCGCGTGCCTCGGCTGGGTCCAGTTCGGCGGCGAAGCACACACGCCCCTGTCGGCGAATGATTTGGCAGCAAATTCTTCAACTATCACAGTGAGTGATTGCGCATGTCTGGTTCCAAAGCCTGCATCAGTGGCGACGTTCATCGACACGATCAAAACGGACAAAAAGCGGTCGAACGGCGAGGATGTTGGAGTGACCGTGAAAGAGTCCAAAGTCGTCTGTACCCGGTACATGTATATGACTCCTACCAGCTTGCAATATTTTTAAGAAGCTTTCCTGACTCCTCCCTTTTTAGATGTCGCGAGCAATGCTACTAACCTTGAAGGCATCTAATCCACTGAGGCAAAGGAGCTCGGGGGATTACTCGAGAAGCACCAGAGTATCCTCGCCGGAGAAAGTAATCTACTTGAGAAGCTCAAAGTCCCTCCAACTGATAATGTCTCGATACCAAGCCTTGCCTTCCCGCCCAAAAAAGTAGCAAAATACATCTCGATTGGGCTCAAAGACATACAAGAGGCACTGAGGGAGCACCCCATCAATCAGGAGCAAACCATACGATAGAGTCCACTATGAGTATTTGGAATATCTGGTACGTTAACAAGATCCCGCCAGACGTAGAGGTACTGATTCACCACCTTGAGGCAGTGCTGGCTCGGCTGGGAGGAAGGGGTGGTATTGCTGCCTCCCTCACAACAACATCTGATACGGCGCAACTGCCATCCCTACTGGAGAAGCTCGATACATCTTGACCAAAGATCGCTCAAGGACATTGTCGCCTCGAGAAAGGAGGGCCGCACCTAGAGGGACGCTTTGCTGACCTTGCCTTCATCTGTAACAAACAAAAGAAACTGGCTGAAGAACATCGGAGGCTTGCCGGTGAACATCAGTGGCTTATTTTGTTGGTTGAAAATGGAGGCAAAGGTCGGCAAGGAGTCCCTCTAGGTGCGGACCTTCTTTCTCGAGACGTTGAAATCCTTGGGTGATCTCTGCACATACTGCATCAAGCTTTCTCCAACAGTGATGACGCTTGTGCCAGTGTGGGTGTTGTTGTGAGAGAGGCAGCAGGACTACCCCTTCCTCTCAGGCGAGCCACCACTGCCTCCAGGTGGAGAATCGATACCTCTAGATCTGGTAGGACCTCATTCCCATACCAGATCTTCCAAATAATCATCACGGACTCTATCGTAGCTATCGTTTGCTCCTCATTGATTGGCTTCTCCCTCAGCGCCTCTTTGATATCATTGGGCCCTATCGATATGTATTTTGTAGCTTTTCCGGGCGGGAGGACAAGGCTTGTGTCGAGGTGGTATCAGGTGGAGTGACTTTGAGCTTCTCAAGTAGAACACTTTCTCTAGCGAGGATACTCTGGAGCTTCTGGAGTAATGGTCGGAGCTCTTTTTACTTATGGAAATAGCAGCCTTTCAGGCTAGTCGCATTGCTCCCGACATCTAAAGAAAGCTGAGTCAATAAAGCTGGTACGATAAAAAAAAGTGCAAGCTGGTACGAGTCGTATACACATACTGGCAGCACATGACTTTGGCCTCTTCGCAGTCACCCCAACATCGTCGTCGTTTGAGCTCTTTTTGTCCAATTCGGTCATGCCGGTCAACATCGCCAGGGACGCGGGCTTTGGCACCGGAGAAGCTGAGTTAGCACCAAGATCACTCCCGCGACAGTTAAAGAATTTGCTTCCAGATCAGTCGGCCTAAGAGTTGCTCCACGCCACGGCCCCGAGACACATGCGAGCAAAACATCTTCAAGCTTGTCCTGCATGCATACAAGATACACGTAGGAATAAAAAAGAGAAACAAGCTCTTTTTCTTTATTGTTTTTATTTATTACTGTTTTTTCACCTTCAGATTCCGTAGTGGCGAAGCGTCAACGTCAACGGATCGTCAGAATTCTTGGAGCTGCGGCTGGGGTAGTGGCGCGTAGTCCGTGGCGCCGTACTATGCGACTGTGGAATGAGCGGCAGAGCACTCGACAACGGAGGCGCCAGGCGTGTATACTCCACGCCATTAGAGCTACTTCTCAACTTGGCTGGTGGCGGCGGTGGAGCAATCCAGCCGCCTTTGCCGTTCGCTCGTGCAGCCTTCGGCGTCTCGTCTTCCCCGAGACCTGTTGGGCTTCTTGAAGTGTCCCATGTTCTCCCGATGACAGAAAAAGCAACCAATACGAAGTCAGATACATGTACCTGTGCGCATGCATGAAGAGTCTTTTTTTTTTTGGAAAAGGGGGAGCTCCCCGGCCTCTGCATCAGGGGTGATGCATACAGCCATCTTATTGAGAAAGTTTCATAAAGTGCGTACAGTGTACCAAAGTCTGAATGAAAAAAACAGGCCACACAGGGCACAGCAGGCTAGAAACACAATCTAGCCAATAAAAATAAACGGCCACAACCGGCTGGATGGATAGATAGGAAAACTAATTGCCTATCCTACTACATGACCGCCATCCAAACCGGTTGAAGATATCCCGAGCAACCATCTCCCACCGGATAGACCCAGTAACCAAATGCTCCCTGGCCTCCATCGGAGTAAGTAATGACCATGAACGGATCAACGCCGTAGCTCGGAAGATAACCTGCAAAAAATGAATTCGTGATGCTCTGTTAAAAACCAAATCATTTCTGCAAAGCCAGATGGTCCACATAAAAGCACAAACCCCAACCCGAATATGTTTTGCTATTGTAGAGTCAATCCCAGATAGCCAGTTTCCAAATAAATCATTTATAGTATTCGGAGGGGTAATATTAAAAGCGATGTGGACCGTCTGCCAAAGAACCTTGGCCAGTGGGCAATCGAAAAAGAGATGCCTAATAGTCTCATCTCGGTCACAGAAACTACACCTAGTAGGTCCTGTCCAATTACGCTTCAATAACGAAAATACTAATGTGAGCCCGAGCTGCAGTGCTCCCGGAATCTGTGTCGTCAGTTCAACTCGTGATAAGTGCAGCTACAGGAATCGGAACAGGTTCTGGTTTTCCACTGTTTCGGATATGGCCCACTAGTCAGATGACGCCCTGTTAATTCCGTTGGCTAGCATCGTCACGGATCAGGACGGAGATGGATGTACTGGGCTGGCTCTCTGTAGATTCTGGACTAACTTGTCCCGTTAAGCCCATTTATTAATACGCACTGTGGCAGCTACCAAAATCGTTTATCTAGTATTCAGTACTCCCTCTATAAACTAATATAAAAGTGTTTAGATCACTACTTTAGTTTACATAGGAATTTTAGTGATCTAAACACTTTTATATTAGTTTATAGAAGAAGTACAACTCACCACGAAACGCAAATCGAAACTGTGACGCCATCTTATTTCCCAGTCCCTGTACATGTGGGTATAAAATGGGTATAAAATTTTCAATTCATACTCTAGGATGACCCATTCTCTATAACAAAAGGAGAAGTATAAACCCATCAATTATCTTTTGATGATGCCAAGGAGACTACAAAGAAGTCAAAATTGTATAGAAAATGTCACAAATCAATGGCAATCATTTGGCTGAACAACTCCACAGACAATGTAAATGCATAGCCTATTTACTCTATTGTATAGTAAAAGTGTAGTCAAATATCCTATGAAGATTTTAGAATGTTTATTTTCTTGAGTGAAAAACAAATGAACATATAAACATTGTCCAAGTGGACATGGTGTCCATGCAAAGTTGGAACAAAGATACCAACAAAAATAGCAGTCTTGGGCCCTTGGCAGAACTGAATTAGTTTTCTTCTTGGATTTGGGCTACTTGTTATCTTCATAATTTGAAGGCTTGACAGCTGCGCCGTTGCGGTAAAGCCACCCATGGGAGTCATAGCGGGCACCGCCTGCGAGCAGGAAGAGTCGGAATTTCTTTGCCCCATTCTCAGTTTATCTCAGCTTCTAATGGAGTGGAACTACAGTTCAGACACAGTATAAGTTTTAACATCTAGAAGCTAAAAACAGATCAATAAAGCGTTAGATTCATGGTAAGGAAATGGAAAGAGAGAATTTAACATTTTCTCTATGACATGGATGGCATGAAAGCAACCCTTTCTCTACCATTTTCTCTTATGACAATATTAACCATGAGTTAAACATGTCGCCGTCCTTCAACATCTTAGCAGTGCATAAGGAAATTTGGGCATGTGCAGATGAAAGCTAACCAGGGCTGAAAAAATAATCCACACAAAATTTAGGATGACCAAAGCCACTTAAAGACCTTCCTAACTAAGATGAATATACACTCAGGACAATAAATCATACTAAATTAACACCAGATACATAAGTAAGTTTAATTGCTAAAATAAAGAAAATGTGTAATGCTATGGCGCTTTTAGTTATTCATGTGCAAATCCAACAATAAGCATGATCTGATGAAAGAAGCAAAGATTCAACAGTAAGCATGATGCACCTTATTAGAGGAAAAACAACTATATAAAATCCCGGTAAATTTAAGAAGAGAGATGTCGCTAAGATCTGTAGAAAGATCTTACCAGTGCTTGGAAAGGAATCAACTGCAGTAGCAGTTGCAAAAGAGATGATGCACTGATCTCTTCAGAAGCTTTGTTGCTTATTCACACTTCTTGAGTTCAACATAAAACATGTCAGGATGATTTAAGAATATGGTCATCACGCCATCTTTGTACACAAGCATCCTGGATACTGTTGCAAACTTATGTCTGTTGCCTACACACGGTGACGTTCCACACCATAATTCTTGCATCTCGCAGGCTTCCAACGTTGTTTAGGTACATCGCCATGACCAGACTCCCTTTTGCCCTTGTCGTCGACAAATGCTGGAGAATCGTGGTTCGTTTACTCAACCCTTCGTACGGTGCCTTCTCCCTACTTGTGGTAGGCCTACCCATCTCCTTGCGCTTAGCCGGAGGTAATAACGTTGCTAGCATATTCCCAGACTCATTTACTAAATTGTTGTCGTTGTTATCCATGTCAACATGTGTCCCTACTGCCGCAGCTATGACAGCTCCTTCTGACTGAACCTGATTCAAAACATCTCCATTTTCAGCCAATCGGTCCTCCAGTCCCAACCCGTCTCTCATCTCAGTGAATGGCTTCATCTCAGCTGCACAATTCTTGAACAGTTTTATCAGATGCTCATATGCTTCTACATTGATGTCTTCCATTCGCACAAGCTCCATTGCGTGCATACACATATTAATTAAAATGCCTGAAACTAAACGGGTTATCTTGAGCATGGTCCCTCTAGTACTGTGCCAGGTGTGGCGGGAGGATATCACGTGGATCTCGTGTCCATCGTTTTACTATATGCTTCTTTGGGATTTCAGTAACACGAAGTCCAGGACCTGCATAAAAAAAGTCAACAACCATCTAGTGATTACAAGTCTGCTTTTTTCTTTCAGATTTTACGCATGAATATGATCTGCTGATATTACCTTTAACACATGGCTGCAAAGCAAACCCATATGTGCAAACTGACCGCATTCACAATCAAATTCATCTCCACCATCTAACACTGTAACTTTGTATGAAGTCCTACACCACTTCTCCCTGGGACCGCTTCAGTATGTATTGCGACATATGCCTCCACCTGGTATGCACCGCACTCAATAGTATATGCCCAAACTGCTCAAACATGCTCTTGTGTATATCTTCCCAGCATGCCGTTCAGTTGCCATGTTTGCGTGCAGAAGTGGCCTCCCCTGCAAAATCATTAATTACTTAGTCCAGAAAATTATTGTGCGGTACAAAAGAAGTGGTGTCTCACACGTGTTAAGTGTCTTACAATTCTGGTCCGTTTCTCCTCGTAATTTTCTTCAGATTCTCTATCAAAAGAGCAATCTCATGTACTTCCTGACAAACATATGTATGGGGCATCCAGGAGGGACATAACTCTTCAACATTTGGTTTGCACTTTCAATCCGTTGCATACTCGTCATCTTTGCACAGAATATACCTTTGAAATAAGGCTTTGCCCAGTTGTGACGGATCTCATACAATTGTATCATGTATGTGTGATTCTTCAGGTTGTACTTCTTTACTAAATACTTCCATGCTCCTTCACTATAGTTACTTGTTAGCATACGATTAACAACCTTGTGAAACTCAGGGCGTAAGTGACTCTTCTTCGAGTACAGAGGACCCAAAGACTCTTTGGCCTTCTTTAGCACATGCCACTTGAACCACCACTGAGCTGTGTCAGGCATGACATTTTATATTGCTACTTCCATCGCTCAATTTTGATCTTAAAATCATCAACAGCACATCATTATTCTTGCTAAACTGATTATAGTTTTTATATAATTCAGTAGTAATTCATAATATATTACCTGTAAGGATGGTTTGCGGTGTAGTTCCACCCATTATCCTAATGAATTCTGCAAAAACCCATTCAAATGTTTCAACCTTCTCATCACGAATCAGCCTCACCAAGTTGTCAAAACTTGTTACTAGCTTAGGCACAGTGACAATATCACCAGGCTCTTCAGCAAATTGCCGGACAGTTTTCCCTACTGCAGAAACTCTATTAGCACACGCCGCCCTTCCAAGCGCAGCAGCCCCAACCCACACTCTGCAATCCAAAGAAAGTATCTTAACCCAAAGAAAGTATCTTAACCTAATGAGTACTCGCTCACCACACACACCCATAAGAAAACTTTGTAGACAAGTTATTTGGACGAGAATCGCTTAAATTATATTCATTTCTAATGCACGGCATAATAAATTTATTTTTATGTACCTATACCCAAGCTTCCACATACTTTATTTTTTGCTATGCAAGTTTGTTCAGATAACAGTTTGGCCCCTAGTCACGCTTCTTATACTTTTTCAGAGACTTCATAACAACAGCAGATGCAAGGCAGCTGATTGAGAACTTTATTGGAGTATATCAGTTTACTTTAAAATAGGTTCTACCACTAATAGAAGTACCTTTGCGTCCATCCAGGTTTTTTTGGGTCAACCTACACGATGGAGTGCTCTGAAATTTGTTCTTGGTCTGCACTGCCTGCCCCTGGAATAGCATTTCAGCACAAATCTTGCCATCAGCACTCGACGCGGACCTGGCTGGCAGCTGTACTACGGGCGGCGTGCTTACAGGATAACTAACAGGATCCATAGCCGTGTTGTTCTCCTCCACCTCTTCTAGGAGAGTTCTGCTGCATCCACAGTCTGGAAAATGAGATCCATCTGAAAGTACCAAATCCTAAAATCATGGGCGAACCACAAGCAGTGAGAAGGAGATTCGTACCTATTTATAGGCTGCATCAAGAACTCCATGGTTGCCTCACCCACAAGTCGCCTTGCCGCACCAGATTTGTCCACCGCGGTCGCCGCTCCCAACAATGGATGACCTAGGTCTGGAGGTAGGAGACAGGTGCTCCGAACGACCTAGATCGAGCATTTACTGCAGCCTCTACCGCCGTTTACCGGAAAGCACCGGAGCTGATCCACGGATCAGGACGCCGGCGACAAGTCGAGCCACGGCTCTGGCTCGCGCCGTCCACGGCGTCCAAACGCCCGTGCAGCCGAGGACCCACAAGACAGGTCGGTTCAGCGATGTATATCTGGACTTATCTGTACCAAGTGGGCGTCATACTGACACAACATCGAATCACAAAGCTATACTCGACGGCACAGATAGCGAGCTCCTGTGAGCTCGCGATCACATACTCCACGTCCCTTCAATAAGTTGTCCTTTGTAAGAATAACTTGTTTATGAACAAACCACATAAACACCTTTATTTTCAAAGGAACTTTTATATCCCAAATTTTCTTGGAAGTTGGAATGGAGCTTGTATTAATAACATCAATGTACATTGACCGTACAGTAAACACTCCAGACTTAGTCAACTTCCAGCGTACTTTATCCGGTTGGTCAGAAAGATGCACCTCCATTAGTCTCCGTACTAATTGGAGCCAAACCTCCCAACGATTGCCCACTAAAGACCGACGAAACTGAATATTAAGGGGGACAGATTGAAATACCGTTGCCACGAACACCTCACGTCGTTGGGCAATACGATATAAGGACGGATATTGAACTGCCAGAGGTGAATCTCCCAGCCAGTGTCTTCCCGAAGCGTGTATTGGCCCCATTACCAATAACTACTTTTGTCCTATTGAACATAAGTTGTTTAACTTTCATGAGGCCTTTCGGAAAGGCGAATCCATCGGCCTAATCATTACCTCGAGACAACGTCCTAGTATGGAGATACTTGTTACGAATGATTTGCGCCCACATAGCTTCCGCACCACTCGCGAGCTTCCATAACCACTTACTAAGCAGGCATCTGTTCTTAATCTCCAGATTCTCAATGCCTAGCCCGCCTTGGTCTTTGGGTCTACATATAATATCCCACTTAGTAAGCCGGTACTTTCTTTTAAGCTCATCACCCTGCCAAAAGAAGTGTGATCGATAGAAGTCCAGTCGTTTCCTCACTCCCACTGGAACCTCAAAGAAAGATAAAAGAAACATTGGCATACTTGTGAGGACCGAATTTATCAGCACTAGCCGTCCTCCATATGACATTAGCTTGCCCTTCCAAAGAGCTAAGCTTCTTTTCAAATCGATCCTCGATACACTTCCACTCTCTGTTTGTTAGCCTACGATGATGAATCGGAATGCCAAGGTATGAAAAGGGTAGACTTCCCAACCCGCACCCAAACAATTGCCTATATGATTCTTGTTCATCTTTGGCCCTCCCAAAGCAGAACAATTCGCTCTTATGAAAGTTGATCTTTAACCCCGATAATTGTTCAAAAAGACATAACAACAACTTCATATTCCTAGCCTTTGCGAAATCATGCTCCATGAAGATTATGGTATCATCAGCGTATTGAAGGATGGATACACCGCCATCAACCAGATGAGGTATTAAACCACCCACTTGACCGTGATCCTTAGCCCGTCCGATCAAAATTGCTAACATGTCAACCACGATGTTAAACAATACAGGGGACATAGGATCTCCTTGTCTGAGGCCCTTATGAGTCTGGAAGTAGTGCCCTATATCATCATTGACCTTAATTCCCACACTTCCTTTTTGCGTAAAAGATTCTACTTGATGGCACCAAGCCTCATGAAATCCTTTCATACGCAGAGCCTGCTGAAGGAATGGCCACTTGACCTTATCATACGCCTTCTCAAAATCCACTTTAAAAATTACCCCATCTAATTTTTTAGAGTGAATTTCATGGAGCGTTTCATGAAGGACCACCACTCCTTCGAGTATGTTTCTGTCCGGCATGAAAGCAGTTTGTGATTGTTGCACTACAGAAAGCGCGATGCGTGAAAGCCTATTTGTCCCGACTTTGGTGAATATTTTGAAACTAACATTGAGAAGGCAAATTGGCCTGAACTGCTCAATTCTCACCGCCTCGGATTTTTTAGGAAGTAGTGTGATAGTTCCAAAATTCAACTGAAAAAGTTGAAGCTGACCCGCAAAAAGATCATGAAACATAGGTAGCAGATCCCCTTAATAATGTGCCACCTTTTATAGAACTCGGCGAAACCCATCCGGACCGGGCGCTTTGTTATTTTCCATTTGTGTGATGGCATCAAACACTTCCTTCTCCGTGAAAGGTGCAAGCAAGATATCATTCTCAGCCGTCGACAGTTGAGGAACATCCTCGATCCGAGACTCATCCAAGGTTACACAATTATCCTCTGGTGGTCCGAATAACTGTCTATAGTACTCAGTGATATAATTTTTAAGATTATCCTGCCCAACAATAGTACCTTCATCTTGCTCAAGTTGGAAGATTCGCTTTCTTGCGGTGTTTACCATTAGCAATGAGGTGAAAGAATTTAGTGTTCGCATCCCCATGAGTCACCTTGTGGACCTTGGCTCTCAACGCCCACTTCAGCTCTTCCTCACGGAGCAGCTCTTTCAACCGCTTTTCAGCCCCATATTTAACTTGTAACTCAGCGGTAGCGTAATCACAGTTTCGGCTTTAGTATCTAGGGCTTGTATAATAGAAAGGAGTCTATCCTTCTCAATCTTATACATCCCACTTAAGTGCTTAGCCCATCCCCGTAAGAAGCTTCTTAAGTGCCGTATCTTATTCTGCCAGCGCTGAACCGCGGTCGAACCTCCAACCCCCTTTGCCCACTCCCTGACAACTAGGTCAAAAAAACCTTCACGTTCGAACCATGCCATTTCGAAGGAGAAGTTGTTTTTGTTTCCCACATAATTTGACTCCCCGGAGTCCACAAACAGTGGCGTGTGGTCAGATATGCCCCTAGTTAAAGCTTGCACCGTGACCAGAGGGAACTTCTGTTCCCATTCTACACTGGCGAGGACTCGGTCAAGCTTCTCATAAGTGGGATTAGGTAACGCATTGGCCCACGTAAACTTTCGACCAGAGAGTTCAATCTCCCTCAGATCCAAACTCTCAATAATAGTATTGAACATGAAGGACCATCTACCGTCAAAGTTATCATTATTCTTTTCCTCTTTTCTCCGAATGATATTGAAATCACCTCCCACCAACAGGGGAAGCTGCTCGGACCCACAAATGCGAACCAGATCCGCCAAACTCTGGTTTGAGTTCGGGCTGCGCTGCTCCATACACCGCCACCAAGCCCAATCGAACCCATCGAGTTTGGACGGACCCAAACTTAACCGCAAAATCTCCCATGACCACACTCGACTTCCAGAGTATCGCAGCTCACGCCCAAGAGGATGCCCCGATCGCCCTCGCGGCGGAGGCAATGCCAATCAAGTCAATACCACCGACAAGAGAAGAAAGAAATTGAGGAGCAAAATTATCTCGTCCCTGTTTGGAAAGAGCAATAAAATCTAATCTATGCTCCAAGGACGCCTCGAAGAAACCTTCTTTTAGCCAAGTCCTTAAGACCTCTGCTATTCCAGAAGATACCTTTCATTGCTCATCGTGAAAATTTTTAGTCGTACGAATCCTAGCACTTCTACGTACAGCGGATGCTGGATACACCTTCCGCTTCCATTTACGCTTAGGTTTGTCAATGTCCACCATCCGGTCCTCATCACCGGGCTGTGGCGGTGGAAGGACCTCAACCTCTACATTGTCCTCCTCCTCATCTGACTCATTAAGAGATGGTGCTAGATCCGCACACAGGGAGTCCAGCACTCTCACTCCCAAAGCATTTATCTCAGCGTCATTCATAGGCCTAACCGCCGCTAAATTGCGAATGGTTTCTAAAGCTCGGTCCGCTTCCAAGTCCAGAAGGTCATTAACCGAGTTGGAAATTTCAGCGTTATTATCCCCCAGAGAAATCCCAACTTGATTCGCATTATGAATAATCTCATTTGAAGAAAAATGCAAAATAGAGTTGGAAAGATTAACCGACATACCCGTAGTGGCCTCGATACCATGAAGCTTGGCCGCCCTCGAAGCGCACCTCTGCTGCATATCGTCCACCTCCGGATCATCGGTGAGGCGAGCACTCATCCGCCGCCCCTCGGAGACCGGGTCCGGGATCCCGCCGAAAGCGATAACCTCCTCCCGAGAGGCAACAGCCGCGCGATGAGTCGGCCGACTCCCTCCTCCCAGGGAGAGCGGGCCAGGTACAGAAGGTGCCGGGACCACCCGTCCGGTCACCTTCTCCACCCCGACCCCCGACGCTGGTGGCGGCGCCATCCCGCAAGCCACGAGTGAGGGAGGGCCCGGGGACGCCTTCCCCAGCCCCCCTCCCGCGGACGCAGCCGTCACCTCCTCCAACCGGACCGAAGGAGAAGGGTTTGGGGCCTCCTGCCCCATACCTCCTCCCGCAGATCCCGACAGTGCCTGAATCGCCGTCGTTGCCGGGGCCACCTGTCCCAGACAAACATCCAGCCGCCCGGTAGCAGATGGGTCAGCGAGCCGCCCTCCCGAAGAGGACTCCTCCCTCTCCTGGGCCCTGCTCAAGATCATCGACGGAGGGTGAATCGAGGGCTCCAGCCGGCGATCCACCTCCAAGCTCGAAGCACCGGCCTGCAAGACAGGCGAAGCAGCACCACCAGAGGGAGGCGAGAACGCAATCTCCAAACCTCCCTCCTGACCAGAAAACTCCACACTGGGACCCTCGAAGTCCAAAGCTGGTAAGGAGTGCTCGAACACATCTGAAGACTCCACCCGCTCACTCCAGAGCCTCGGCGGTGCCGAGGCAGGCTGAAAAGTACCAAATCTGAGAGTAGTCATCGGCACCGAAGAAGTATGTGCCGTTTCCCCTCCGGTATCCTTCACCACGGACCCCTGTCTCTCGACCTCCCGACCAGAGTCGTCTACCTGCGGCTCCTTTCGGCCCCCATCATCATCACCTTCGTGCATATCTACATCCACAAAGATTAGGTGTGTCGGCAAACAGACTATCATCCTCGAACTCAATCAAGATTATACACCTGTCCGCGACGCCCACTTCACCACGTCCGGAACATACTCAACGTCCGGGATGTCGACCAGATGCGAGCCACCCCGAGCTCTAGTAAATACCATATCCACTCGCTCGGGCTTTCCAACCAAAACTGCCATACTAGCAACTACCCCGGCATCCTGCATGGGCTTGTGGAGCCCCGAAAACCGCAACCAGGCTCGAGTAAGTGGCTGACCTGCGGCTCACTCAACTTCCACTCGTGGAACTCAAGAATGCCATTAGTACCGCACCTTACACATCCCAAACTCAACAGCCTCGCAAATCTTCCACCGACGGAAACTCTACCTGAACGAATTTGGCTCGAGATCGACCAACTCCCAAACGAAGTCCCCGGTGCCAGCTCCGGAGTCATTTGAACAATTTGGGCCTCGAAACTTCACCTTTAGTCACCTTGACGATACCGAAGTCAAGTTGGGCACCTCATCCGAGACCTCCTTCTCCACCGGAGACTCAAAGAACGTGAGCTCGAAAGCGAACACACCATACATCATAAGATTAGGTACTGCTCTCTCAAGAGTGGACACACCCCTGACTCATGGTCCGGCTTGCCACACGTATCACATAAAGCTGCCACACACTCAGCAAAGAAGTGGCCTTTATTGCCACAGCGATAACACAACATTCTCTCTTTCTTTCGCGCATACTTTGCTGCCCTGTCCAGCTCTGTCTTTTCAGAATCCTCCACAGACAAAACCTCAACCTCAAAGATGATGGCGGGAACCGCCTCTGCCAGAGCCGTAATAACCTCCATAGCTCGACCACCAACTCGATCTGGTTAGACTCAACAGCACCCGGCAACTGGTCGACCACAACATGCTGCTACCTAGGGCGGTAGCGACCACCACGGCCGCCCCGTCCACCACGGTAACCCCGAAAACCACCACGGTTCCGGTTAGCTGGCCCTGTCGCCCCTTCGACGAAGCCTCCCGTGGGCCCCAAAAACGGTCGCTCGGTCGAACCATCACTTTGCCAAGCGTACCCCCGCCCACCACCTGTGGACGAGGATCCCCTGTGCTGCCCGTCACCATATGCATTGAGACCGTCATCACCCCACTGACCACGAGGAGCCGTCGAGTCACCTCCCCTCACTTGCACCTGGGCCTGCGCGAGAACCGGAGCCGACGTAGACGGCGCTTGCCTAGCCACAAAGTGAGGTGGTCTAGCCCCGACCTGCGCCGTCGTAGGCCGCGCCTGGTTAGCTAACGCCGGTGCCAGCGGCCGATGCGCCTGGGTGCCCCTACCAGCAGGAGCCGCAGTGGAAGGCGCCGGAGGCCGAAGGCCACCCCGACCGCCCGCTGGGTGCGGCGGTCTACCCGCAGGAGCACCGCGGCCGACGCCAACCGGCCTGGGAACGCCGGCGTGAGCCCCTGGTTCGAATGGAGGGGCCGCCCGCCTGCGTTCGGCGGCAAGCCCGACCGGCCCCTACCCGAGGTCGCGTCACCTCCTGAACCACCCGGCGCCGGCGGCGGCAAAGCCCCACGTCCCGCACTGCTCGGGATGATGGCCTGAGCGCCGGTCTTCGCCGGAGGGAGGTTTCCACCCGCCATGCTCACGAGCCCAGGGATCCGTCGCGCACGACCAGAGCCCCGATCGGCGAACGATCGCACCCGGGGTTGCCGAACCCTAGCGCACTTCGATCGAAGCACCACAGAATTGCCGTGTTTCATGCAGTTGGGCGAGTCTATCAGCCCAGACTCACGAACCGGATCAGCCTGGGTCTCAAGCCCAGAACCAACCGGCCTAGGGTCCGGTTCACCTAGAACCGGCCCGACCTTCCGGCCCACCAGATCGCAGCCCACGAGAGCGTTCAAACGCCTCGCCCGCTGCAACGCGATCGGGATCGGGCACCTCGCCGCCGATCTCGCCGAGGCCGCCGCCGGCACACCGCCCGCACGAACCGGCCGTTTCTTCCGCTTAACTTTAACCCATGAATCCGGATGAATCAAATCAAACAAGGTTAGGTTTGGCAAACTGACCTTAGGCAAAGGCCCCTTCCAGGGACGAATCGCTGTCGCCGCCGTTCGACGGTGTATCACCCGCCGGACCATCTCGATCCTCTCCCCGGAATGGAGCCCCACCCTCGCCGGATCTTCAACCGGTAGCACCCGATCCACCGTCGAGGCCACCTCATCTTCATCGTAACCAGCGTGAAAAAACTCACAGAGGAGGTCAGAAGGCGTGGGCGTTGGAGGATCCTCGTCGTCGCCGTCCGCCTCTTCGTCGTCGGCTCCGGCTAGGGCCCAAAACCGCCCGCCGACCCTAGGCCCAGCCCCCGAGGGCATGATCCGGCCGGCCGCCGCCCGGCGAGCGGCGCCGATCAGGACGCCCTCAGAGTCGCCCGTAAATTCTGCTAGTGAGGCATCCAAAAGCAATTTCCGCATCTCTTAAAAATGGGGAGATTTTCACTTCCCGGCCTCTGCACCAACTAAGGATGCATACGGCCATTTTAGTATGAGTACCAAGATAAAACATGGTCCTCAGATTTTTTTTAAATGAGTATCAAGATATTTCTTGATGGATGGTTGCACCACACATCAAGCTTGATCCTCAATAAACGGGGGAAAACCCCTGTGCATCACCTGTCAATTCTGGGAATTGAACTCGGGTCGTTGGGTTGCAGAACCACATACCCAACCACTGAGCCAAAGCTCTCTCTGCTTAAAGAGTCAAGAAGATGCAATGTCGATTTGAGGGGTAACGAGACTTTGCCTCCCCCCTTTTCTGTTGTGTCGCTTAATCGTGGGCAATGGCCAAACTTGTGTGCTCCGGAAGGCTACCCAGGGTGTCATCTTTATAGCAGCTCATATGGTAAGACTTGTGCAAGAAGAACCCTGATCGCACGCGGCAAGAAATTGCACCGACCGGGAGCTCTGATCTACGTACAGATACGGCTTCCTTTCCTTGTATGAAGCGCTGAAGCAAACTTGCCTTGTATGGAGCCGTCCGGGGTGCCCATGGGTTTGTTGTTGCAGCTCTCTCTCTCTGTCTTGTAGCTAGAGGTAGAAGGAGGAACACACAATACACTGGAATTTCACCCGGCTTCACAGCCCCGTTACTATTCCCCAAGCACAAAACTCTCGTACCAACACACAGTCGTGGCTGTGGCTTTTGTAGTACTACAGCAGAGTAGCGCCCACGCACACATGACCCGGCCATGGCCACTAATCCATGCATGCACGCACCACTTGCGGCCACTAACCCACGAGTTACTTGCACGCAACAACCCACGCATGCACTACTAGCTATGGCCTAAACTCACTCCCTGATCCAAGTGACTCGGCAACGACCTAACTAGCTACCTACGGCTCGCACACACGCGCACCACGGGCACACACGCTGCCCATACACACACATACACACACGTGCGCCACGCTGCTGCGTCCCACACGTCCCGCCCGTCCTGCGCGCCACCGACACGCCCGACGAGCCCGACGGCATCAGTGTGTCCTGCCCGTCCCGCGCACATCCGACGCGCCCGATGAGCCCGACCACACACGCCGTGGCTTATTCCAACAGGGTTCATCGGGAAGCAGAGAATTTCACCGAGTCGGCCTTGACTTGCTTGGCATTCAAGCCCGACCCGGCAAAGGCGCATTTGTAATTTGTTCAAACAGTTTTTCTACGTCACTAATGAGATGATTATTTTTTATAAGTTTTGATGCAAACTACCTAACTGTCGTAAATTAAGTACATAAGAGGTTCTTGGATATGTTTTAGTCCCATGACTAAAAGTAGTGGGACTAAAGCTTGCTAGCCTCATTCATGCTTGGATCCACATACTAAAGAGGCTAAAATCAGGTTAATCAGCATTTATTATCCTTCAAAACCTCCAATCCAGAACTCGCCTGTGTTAAAGGAGAGGAGTTAAATGAGGAGAGGAAGGACTAATCCACATTTTAGTAGGGGTACCCCTGACTAAAAAATTTAGTCTCAAGACTAGTTTTAGCCCCTCTTTAGTCAAGGGTGCTTGGAACTTTAGCCTCTTAAAGAGACTATTTTTAGTCAGACTAAAATAAGTCCCTTGGATCCAAGCACCCTCTAAGAGAACCACGACCGCTAGATCAACTTTGAGGCTGAATAAATTACCCACCAATGCCATCTTTCTCGATTTACGCACTATTGCCATTATAAGGCTGGTCATAGTGGGGAGTAATTTAGACTAGTAACATGTATATGTTCTAGTAACATGTATATGTTACTAGTCTATGTTACTACCTCTATAGTGCATAGTATCATAGATTTGTATCATAGATGGTCTTATTTATTGCCATGCATGACACATAGTAGCATCACATTTATTATGTTACGGTATCTACCTATGTTATTATAACCATCTCTCTCTTCTTTAATTGTCTGCCACATAAGCATGTTTGCGAGTCCCAAGTGCATGATACTACTTATGTTACCCCCACTATGGCCAGCCTAAGGACATTTCTAACTGATCCCCTATAACTGGTTAGAGGAGTAAACATTCGGTTTTACTCATCTAGTCGGCACCTAGCCGATCGCCAATCCGCCGTAGTGGAGGATATAAGTTCTCCTCAGCCGCGTATCCTTTCCTTAAATATACTCCACCACTCGGGCGGCCCTGTTTTTTCCCCCGCGCAGCGCCACGGCTCGGGCGGCTGGCGGCGGTGCACTTCGGCGGCAGCGGATCCGGCAGCGGCGTGGCTCCTTGGGTGGCGCGGTGCCGGGTGGTGATGTGGCCGCGGCGTGGCTACTTGGCGGCGGGGCGACGCGGTGGCTGGCGGCAATGCCCTCCCGGCCCAGACCTGGGCCCTTTTGGGCCCCATCTGGGTTTGGGCGGGCCTGGCCGGAGCTTGTCTGCGGCGTCTCCGGCAGACGGCAGAGCGACTCGTGCGGGGGTGGCGGCGACGGCGGCTCGTGTACTGCAGCGCGGCGGCGGGGGCTTCACGAGCCTATTTCGGGCTCGGCCGGGCCTATCTGGGCCTTCTGTGCGGGGGCGAAACATGGTTTCGGGGGGAGGGGAGCTGGAGCCGGCACAGGCGCCGGTCGTGGCCATGGACCACTTCTCCGCCTCCCCTTTCCCCCGGTCGATTTATGGTCACGGGTGCCAGGTTTGCCCCTGTTGCTACATTTGGCCGGTTCCTGCCAATGGCGGTGGAGGTTGTCCCCTCCCGTGTGGCTGCTGTTGCTGCCGCTCCTCGTTCCCGGTTGCCTCCTCTGTTCCCGCCGGTCTCGCTTCTTTTGCCATGGTGAGATGGCGATGGGGACTGCATGGCCGTGGTGGCGCATGTTGGTGGGCGGTGTGTTTGGTGGCATGCGATGGATCGTCTGGAGTCGTGGGTAGTTGGTGGTCAGGAGAAATCATTGTCGGCTTGTCCGGCACCGACGTGGGGACGCTTGTGGGCACCGCCGTGCCTCCCTGAAGGGCGACCGGTTTACTCCTTCCCCAGCTCTCCTCTACATACCGGGGGAAACCCTAGGACTTGTCCGGGTAGCAGCGTTGTCGGCGTTGCGATCCTTCTTGAAGGTGTTGCTTGGTATGCGGCGGTCCGTAGTCATCATCGTTTTCGTTTTCATTGATCTGTCGTTGTTCGCACTTGTTTATTTTTTGCTTTCTCTTTCGCTTCTTTTGGGCGTGAATGTGCTGCTTCTGCCCCAGCTCCTATCATTGGCTGTATCGATGTTGGTTGCTTTCTAATACAAAGCGGGGGGAACCATTTTTCGTAAAAATATACTCCACCACTCGACAGCTCAGTAAAAGCCTCGCCTCTCCCCTGCTGCCTCCCCAGCTCCACTCCCACACCGCATCTGCGCTGGCGCCATCCCTTCCACCCATGTCGGCACCCACGCACCGCCGCTGACGCTCTGTACGCTCCACCGTGATTCTTCACCACTTGGATTTGTGCCTCCTCGTCTCGTCGCTGGCGCAGAACCAGCGGATCTGCGGCTGCGGCCACCGCTGCCGGATTTGACGCTTCCGGCCGCCGTGGCTGCGCCTTGCAATGGATTGACCGGGAACTGGTCCGGACAGCCCAGGCTTATAACTGGCCAATGTCTCCCTGCAGGATAGCCCCCACACACAAAAAGCAATTGCTGATGGATGTTCTAAAAAAACAAGAACCGGTGGAAGTTTGTTGATCCGATAAGAAAAACTGAGAAATAACATCTTATTCTACTACTAAGCTCAACCTTACGGTATGCGTTTAGAGCTAAATTTAATCTACAAAAACGAAAAAAAGATGAATCATTCCCAATGAAAAAAATAGCGCGCTAAAGAAAATAGCACGACCCCTGAAAATATGCTATTAGCGTGCTATAGCGCGCTATATCGTGCTATTAGCGAGGCATTGTATATTAATTTATTTAGCAAGACAATTCTCTATATGCTATAGCGTGCTATTAGCGGCGTTTTAGCGCGCTATTTTTTCCAGTGATCATTCCATCAGATGAAAGCGCGACACTGGCAAACTAGCGGAGCAGATCAAAATAATATGAAAGGCACTGACATAGCTTTACAGAATCTTGAAGAAACAATGTGGGAATCTTGAAGAGATTATTTAGGGTATAAGATTTGAAATATAGCTGCATCTCTCCCAGAAAGCATTGCTTTTGCATCTAGGAGCATGCTAACCGTGGGCACGCCGAACCAGTTCATCGGAGTAGAAATAAGCATAGCAATCCACGGAAGGATACGCTAAGAAAATATTGTAAATTTTTCTGATGTCGCCTCGAAAGTTCTCTCTATTAACTCCTTTCGCCAACTTCACAGTCATTGTTTTAAGTATTGGAGCAGATCTGCATATTAATGTCAACAAATCAAGCTGGCAATGCTCTCCTTTGAAGCCACATATTTCCACTTCTTTAAGATGAGGCATTGAGACACTTTGGATTATCCGGTTCTTAGGTTCGTTACAAGGACAATTTCTGCATGCTTTTCTCTCCGGGAACAAATGAAAAAAGTGGTACAACGCGTCCTCTTATGCTATACTCCCTTCGTTTTTATTTACTCCGCATAATAGTTTGTGACCGAAGTCAAATTTTATAAAGTTTGACCAAGTTTATCAAAAACAACTTAAACCTTGACAATAAAAAGTATATACGGGTATGAAAATATATATAATGATGATTCTGATGGTATTGACTTGGTATATGTGGACGTTAACTTTTTTTGGTATGAACTTGATCAAAGTTAAGAAAGTTTGACCCGACACAAAACTTATATATATGCAAAATGAATAAAAACCGAGGGACTAAAATTGGGGTCTTCTCTCAAGACCGCCTTGAGAAATTGCAATGAACAAAGTAGACTACGCATGTAAGACATACAAAGAGCTAGCGTGAAGAATTACCACGTAGTAATAATATAGGTTGACGTTAAGCCTTTGTGTAGCTTTGAACATGATGCATCTTGAGGAGGCGTGACACGAGTCCTCCCGAAACATGCTCCATTGATGTGAGATGTAGCTCCAACACAGAGAAGTTAATAAATACTCCCTCTGTCCCATAATATAAGAACGTTATACTAGTTTAGTGTTAAAAACACTCTTATATTATAGGACAGAGGGAGTAGAAGTTTATCCATCTCTTGTGTAAAGTCTAGTTGTGCACCTATATGACCCTGAAAAGCAATTTGATATGATATCATAAAAAAACCACTTTAGTTGCATTTTAGTGTGTAAAATCATAAGGTTGATTAAGAAATGATATTGAACCTACACAGGCAGACATGTGCAAAATCAGGACATAAACAGGAGGTAGATGTGACAATATGTCTTTCCCGTTGTTAGTGGGTAACGTCTCCAGCCTTCTGCCTTCAGGTAACGAGCAGTCAAATACAAGAGGGAACCCTGTGTAATAGCGCTGGAAGCCAATATCCAATTTTGAGCTCGGGCTCATCTGCACCCGGTCAAGAAATAATTTATAAAAAATTCACAAAAACTCAAAAAAAAACCAATTTTTTTGTGGATGGTAGATAATTTGGTGCGTGAGGTGCGCTCCAAATTTCAGAGCATTTGGACATTTGAGTCGCTCTCAGCAAAAAGACAAATTGGGTCAGAACAGTATACGAACAGTACACTATTTAACAGACCCTAAATTTGTCTTTTTGCCGAGAGCTACTCAAATGTCCAAATGATTTGAAATTTGGACCGGACATCACGCACCAAATTATCTACCATGCCAAAAGAAATTGGATTTTTTTTAAAATTTTATAGTATTTGCTTTGATTTTTTTATTCAGTGCAGGTGCAGATGCTCCTGTGAGCCAAAACGCCTCACTCCGCTGGAAGGAAATATTCTCCACCATTAGCGTCGAGATGGACATGCTGAGTTCCGTGTTGGCCCGTACACCAAGCTTCAATTGCTTAAGCACCGGAGTCACTGTATCGATGCTCGAGCATTCCATGTATACCCGGACATCAAGCTCCTGCAAAGACGTTGAGTGGATTGTGATGTTGTGTGTAGACTTACCAGCGATCAGCTTGAGCACGCGCAGGCGCGGGCAGCGGTTAATCAATGTCGGAAGGTCGATGATGCTGCAGGAAGAGAGGGACAACATCTCAAGCGTAGAGAAGTTTTGGTCTGGCAGCTGCGTAAAGCATATGTTGTGCAGGCTTAGCAGGACCGATGTGGCACAGTGGAACCATGGCAGGTGTGCATTGATTAAGTTCCCCACACCATTGATGTGTTGGTTAAAGTTGGAGAAGATGAACTCCTGCAGAGAGATCCTCACCGCGGCGTGGATGAGGGAGGCGAAACGAGCCGCATTGATAATGTCTTCCCGAGGTATGCTGATGTCGAGGAGAGGCCATGGTTTTGGGTACCGGGTGGTAAATTCGGTTGCCGCCCGGTAACCGCGTTTCCGGCTCCCTCACGAGAATCATGTATACTGGGCCGAAAATTCTGAACATTTTGAGTTTAAACTCATATCGCCTAGTTAAATATGGTATATCTCTAACTGAAACACAAGCATACTCTTGTCGTAGTGATAACGATCTTTAACCAGCAGCACCTTTTCCTTTTTGATTTTTGAAGTTGTAATTTATAAAAAGAAAATATGAGCATGGGAGGGTCGAACTCGCGACCTGCATGTGGGCAGCATCATTGCAGACCTCTTACCGCTGTGCTAGCACCAGTGTAGACAACAATTTGTGCTCAAGGGTTATGTATTCTTGTCTTAAAAAATATTGAATTCAAATTTTGCTCGAATTTTTTTTCGGAAAATCGTGGTTACCGTGGTAACCAAGTTTACCGCCCTCGCCCCCCCTCAAGAAAAATGTTCCATTTGGAATCCAAAACCTTGGGAGAGACACCGCCTCATCACGTCGATCGAAGCGAGTGCTGATTCAACCAAGGCGGAGTCCACAAGGCGGAAGGCGACTGCGAGCACGCGTAGGCATCGGCAGCTGTCAAGCATGGCGCCAAGGTTGTCGATTTTTCCCTTGAGGCACGGCCTCTCAGCGCGTTGAAATCGGCCATTGGTGTCAGCTTGCTGCGCATGAATGCAGCATCCAGGTCGATTGAGGTGGTGCGTCCAAAGCAAGGCAGCTCAGTGTCCATGAAAGGACATTCGGTAAACGACTGCGGGAGGATGAAGACTGGCTCCGCCGTGAGAACACCACGGCGTCGCACAGCAAGTCGTTAACTTGTTTGGGGCAGTCGCAGGGGGTTGGAAGGTGGATGTTGAAGGTGGACACCGATGCTGGCGGTGAGGTGGCGAAGCGGGTGACCGCCGCCTTGACTGTGGTGGGGGCGACATCATGAAAGGCCAGACCTGTGTGAGCGAGACTGGTATAGAGGCCGCACCACCGGCGCAAGAGGAGGCCGGTCTGCAGGATGGTGCGGATGCAGCGTAGGCCGGCGAGGACTAGGAGAAGCATCTCGTCAGGGAGGTCACTGATGAGGTCAGCTCCTCCGCCGTGATGGCTCCGGCGCCGAGAGAGATCCTATCAGGCGGTGGCGAGCGCCTGAGGCGAAGACTCCCCGATCGCGATTTCATCCGAGGAAAATGAGAGAACGCCGTACGTATATCCTGGAAAACGAACTCGTCCATTTTGCTAAGATGATTTTTGCTTTCTTTCAGCGAATCGCAGCAGTCCACCATCGCGATCGCAGCAGTTGATGGCTTGGCGCGTACGCGTCGTCGTACGTCGACTCGACTCGATGCGCACACATATATATGATAAACAACAAAGTACAAGTCATGTAAAAATCGACCTTACAAGTAGAACATCTCTGAGCTTGACACCAACGCCCGTCACCTGCGTCCGGCACCACCACAGTAGTCATCGAAGAAAAGAATGACAGATCACCTCCTCACCAGAGCTCGATGCGGCTACGTCGCTGATACGCAGCTTTGTGGACCTCCAATGTGGCTCACCAAAAGTGAAGCCATTGCCGTTGAACGAATCAGAACCGGGCAACACTCCGGACACGCCATCGAACTCCAGATCTGGCACCCCACCACGACTAAGACACCGAAGGAGGAAACCATACCAGCCATCCACGAACCACGAACCCAGCACATGTTCCATCTTCCAGATGTCGTCGATAAAGACCACCACGTGCATCCACTCCTAGACTACCTCACAAGCTCGGCATCGACGCTGGAGCAAACATCGTCGCAACCGCGGAGCCCGAGGACACAGGTCCACCACGAGGATGCCGCCGTCGCGACGCCATCCTTGCTTGAATAGACTGGTTTCCAAAGCAATCCCCAACCATAATACCGATGGCCTCGTCAGGGAAGGATCCAAAGAATTTTTATTCAGCACCGTCATCATCGTCACCGAAGTCAAGACGATAAACAACCTAAAAACTTAGACTACAAAAGAGTAAAAAAGATCCACGTGCATGGATCCGACGACACCCCTCACCACGGACGACTGAGGTCGCCGGCGGAGGGGAGCTGCCAAAGGACGGCGCTGAAAGATGGGCTCTCCTGGTGGTGGCTAGGGTTCCAACTGCCAGGGACGAGAGAAAACACCCGTCACGTAACATCACAAAAATTCTGCTAGGCCAACAAACCGTGCATGTACGTGCAAACATCGTAGTACGTTTTTGTTTTGAGAAATTATGCTTAAATTCAACCATGAAATAATACAAAGTTCTTGACCCGTACAAGCACACTCTATCACACACACATAGAACCGTAAAAGTAGAGACCGCCATAAAATTACCAATAAAACACGAAGATCTCCACAGCTATGTGACATCATTCCTGAACCTTGCGAGAAGACCCCCGCAACACAAGAATCTGCAACCAGACCCATGCTGGTCATCGTCTTCAACTACGGCATAATCGCTACCGCGGTGTTTCCCCTTTCCTTCGCACCGGCGCCGAAAAGACAAATCAAAATCCAACTTCAAACATCCGTGCCAAGATCCATGATTCAACCTTTTTTTGGTAATTATTTCATCTACTTGTAATACAAACCATTGGAAAACAAGTGAAGGAAGACAATGGTTGGAAAGAAAGAGCATAACAGAAAGGGTAGGAAAATAAGAGCGAGCGATCTATCGATCCTTGGGATTGATCGGCCCATCAAGAAGCGACCCCAACGAAATTAATTCATAACCAGAGGAGCCACTCCTCCCTCCACGCTAAATAGAATTAATAATTAGGGGAAAATGTCTTAGCCATCGATCTGAATGGGTGGCTTGGATCAGCTCCAACGAGGTGTCGATCCATGAGACAAGGGTATCAACCAATCAGCAAACAAAATTAAAGTGAAGGTCCATGGGATGGGACACGGATATCAACCAATCACCAACAAGCATGAAGTCAAAGTGGGATGTGTGGCCCAACCCAACAGTCAGGCAGCAAAAATCGTCAAACGCACGCAGCATCACCTCCTTTTCTTCCGTCTCTCCCACGCATCCTCCACCTTCCAGCCCCGCCACCACGCAACGCCGGCCTCCGCCATCTCCCAACAACCAGCGCCGTTGTTTGTTCGTTCCTTCGTTCAACCTAGGCCACGCTTTCAAAATATAATGATTCTTAATTTAATAACCAAAACAATCTCAAAATACTAATAAATTCAAATTCGAAATAAATATATCTTTTAACAATTAAATGTTTCAAAAAATAATAAGTCTCCAAATACTGATAAATTCAAAAAATATATTACTTTAATAACTTAAAGTCTCAAAATTCATTACAAGGGCTCAAAATAATAATAGATTCAAAATAAATATTCTTACTTTAATAAATAAATGTCTTAAAAATCATTAAAAAACTCAAAATAATAATTAATTCAAAATAAATATTGTTTCTTTAATAAATAAATGTTAAATAATAATAAGTGTCATATTAATAATAAATTCAAAATAAATATTCTTAATTTAATAACCGAAAGTCTCGAAAAATAAAATACAAGTCAACATTATAAAATACTGCTATATAGGCAAAACAAGGGAGAAGATTTTTGCGGAGAAAGGAAGTTAAATTGCTTGAGAAACAAGTGTGTGTATACAGGTGGGCTCACCAATTTGTGGCATGTTAGAAAACCAACGCCGAAACTATCCTTATGAAGTTGTCATACCAAATATGCCAACGCCACCACTATTTGGGCGTTGGCTCAAAATGGGGCGCCACAAACTTAAATTTTTGCTAGCCATTTCTCTACTAGTGTAGTCAACCACTTGAAAAACATGGGGTATTGGTCACCTTTGATGTTTCTACTAAAACGTGATGACTAAATTCATGAAATAAACTTGAAAAATATGAGTCCGCTGAATTGTTTCGTCATTAATCACCAAAACCCTATTGGGATATATAAGGGCACACTAATAATATGCAAATACTTCACCAACATATGGCAACCATCACGATGATTTGAAAAAAAAAATCAAATGTGCTAAGGAACTAAAAAGGGTTTAAAACAAGAATGAGACGAGAACGAGTAAAGATATAACAAATAGTCGAATCTCCCATACGGGAAACATTCAATGAAATTTTATAGGTAAGAGCATATTCCACATTAAGCATGGTATGAGACCCAACAAACATCTTGCATCCCCCTTATGGAAAAGATTCTTGTTGCACTCAAAACTTCATGTTTTTTTGGGAGAGAAACAAAGCTCACATGTTTTGAATCGTTCTCATAGCTACTTTTCAGGATCACCTTGCACCTAAGAGCATTGTGCCAATTTACCGGAGCTGAGATAAATGAAGGAGTTGATGGGAGGATGGCAAAAACATATGATGTAAATACTCTTGGCGCAATCTCCAATGCCACTAGGATTAATATCATACATCATCCTGACGGTCGAAACAACAAGCATGAGATGACATTGAGTAAAGAGCAAACAAATAGTTGAATCTCCCATAGAAAAAACATTCAACGGAATATTACAGGTAATAGAAGTTCCACATTCAGCATGGTATGAGACCCATCACACAACTTTCATCCTCCATATGGAAAATATTCTTGCCACTCCCGAAAACATTTCTTTTAGGAAACAAACAAAGACCACATGATTTCAGTCATGCTCGATAGCCTCTTTTTCATGATAACCTTACATCTGGGAGCATGGTACCAATTCCCCATTGCTAAGATAAACGAAGGAGTTAACAAAAGGATGACTAAAGCAAATTCTGTAAATACTCTTGGCGCAATCTCCAATGTCACTTGGATTAATCTCATGAGTTAGCCTGATAGTCATTCTTGTAAGCATTGGAGCCCAACTTAGTATCATTGTCACGAAATCAATGTCATGATCCCCTCCTCTGAAGTTGTAAATTTCCACTTCTTCAAGACGCATCAAGGAGATACTATGGCTCCTCCAGTTCTTGGGCTCATTACAAGGACAATGTTTAACGCATTTTGACATCTAGGAAAATAAAAACGTTATAATGTATTTTAGACAAGTAGTATGTGTGTAACTATATAAGCAAGATGGATAATTATCTTAGACCAACTGCATAGTACAACTTTAAGCCTTTGTATACGAGTTTGAAGGTGATGCATCCCAAGGATACGTGACACAAATGCTGCTAAAACATGTCCCTCTGCATTGAGATTTAGGGCCAATATTGTAAAGTTGGAAATTGGAAGTTTCTCCAACTCCCTAGCAAAGTTCAGCAATGCACCAGACTGATCCTGCAAAATAATATAATTATTTGGGTTTTTGTATATCATGAAATTCTTATATTACTTTCGTAAGCACATCCAATAAATTGAAAAGGTGGATCATTTTTAAGTAAGTTGTCTGAATTTTTTAGAGAAGTTAATCACTTATTTCACTGGCCTTATGATTGCATCTAGGAACTTTCATGTTCCTGATTCATAACATGACTTGCATAATGAGCTAGTACTACCGGTGAGCCTACTATGAAATTTTTCGGCTCAAATAATTAGAAGTCCTAGAAAATGGGCAGCGTAACTAGGATAAGAAAAAAAACACTGAAATGCAACATAAAAGCTTATTGTGGCAGATATATATAATACATGTAGAAGTATTGCCTTAAATGGGAGTATTGTAAAATAAATAGACTATGGAAGAAGAAGATTGCAAAAATTGAATATTTGGGCACACATTATAGGGAAGTCGCACACATTATGAAGAACAACTATAAAGTAGTACAATTTTGGAATGTTCCTCATGGTAGTATTGAAACTTGGGTTGTGGCATGTAATTATAGGAGGGGCAAGCACCCCAAGACATCAGTGTCGCGATGAATTGCATATTCTAAAATGTTTGGCGCATTAATGCCCTAGGTAGAAAGCCCCTTATTATGGACTTTATCAATAAGACTCATGTCTGACTCGTATTTGAAGTCTTTAGTTGATAGGAGGAATTTTCATGGGAACCATCAGTTTCTGCTGGTGGCCTCTTGGTTGGAGTAGATGTAGATATCTTTGATGTGGTTAAATGGGGCGTTGCTCAATTCTATATGTCGCTTGCACCCTTATGATGAACAGCAAGAAAATACAATTATAGTGGTTATTGTTTATGGATCCCCTTCTGAGGCAAGTAAAGCATAATTTCTCTCCGAGCTTCATTCATTATTTATATATATTCAAACTCCTACTCTAATTGGGGGTGACTTTTGACCTGGTTAGAGTTAATCATAGAAGAGCAATGGGGTCATCAACCATAGATGGAGAGATAACTTCAATACTTGGGTGGATAAATGGAGTTCACTAGAAATTAAGCTTTCATCTAGGAAATATACTTGCGCTAATAACCAGGTTGGCATTATTATGTCCACTATACATAGGATGTTTCGTGATACTGACCAAGATATTTTACCTTTAGATTATTGTAATGCCCTTCCAAGAATGGGAAGTGACCACACTCTCAAAGTATGGGATTCTGGTATTAGTAAATAAGCTAGAACTACAAGCTATAAATTTGAGAACACGTGTCTCCTTAGGGAAGATATTAAAGATCTAGTAGAGAAAATATGGAATACACCTTCCCTAGGTGGGTCATCCATTGAGTTGTGGCAAGAGAAAATTTCAAAATTTGGAAAGACTACAGAAGGGTGTAGTGCCAATACACAGGTTGAGTTGAGAAAACTCAAGAAGACACTTATAGAGGATTATGATAAATTGGTTATTAAACCCGAAATTGTTGAGATCTTTGGAGCAAGAACAAATAGAATGGAAGAGGTTCACCTATAAATGAAAACCACTGGTTGAAAGAGGAGACCAGAGCTCAGGAGAGGTCTAGGGCTAGAGAAATTAAAGAGGGTGTTAGGAACACTGCATATTTTCATGCAGTGGCCAACCATAGAAGGAGGAAAACATTAATTCACTCTCTGGATGGCCCTAATTGCCATGTCACTGAAATTTTAGACTTCCTCGATCTAGCTAGTAATTTTAATAAAGATCTTTTCAAAGCCAAGGGTAGAAAATGATTTACTCTCAATCAACATTTCATCACTATAGAAGAGAGAGAGCCTCTAATGCTACAAACGATTTGCTGCAATCCTTTTTATTAGGGAGGAAATTAAGAAAGAAGTGTTTGATTCTTATGTTGATGGGCTCCACGACCTGAATGGCTACCTTTCTTTTTCTATGGATAATTTTGGAATCTTATCAATTATGATGTGATTAAGATATTTGAAGGTTTTCATAGGTTGAATTTGCTTTTCTAGCTTTCATTCCAAAGGATGTTGATGTCACTTCCATGAAGAAGTTCAGGCCCATTAGTTTACTCAGTTGTAGCGTAGAAGAATATTATTATGGTTTTAACTAATAGTATTAGTGATACGTTACAAAGACGCATAGGCACTAATCACTCTATCTTTCTTATAGGTATATTCATATTCGAAAGTATGGTGACTACATGAAATGCTGCATGTTTTACATTCCAGTAATGCGGAAGGGCTAGTTTTCAGACTAGATTATGAGAAGGCAATTGATTTTGTTAACCCAAATTTAGTACCTGGATTAACAAATATTAGATGCTTTGGTGATGAATGGGTATCCTGGATACATGCTATTACTAGGGTTGGGTTTGTAGGAGTGAATATTAATGGTTGTGGCGCTGTGATTTATTCACCACCAGTCTGGGCGTCTGACAAGGGGAATCCCTTTCACCTCTCCTCTTCAATATAGTAGTCGATTTGCTATCTATGATGCTTGCTGAAGTTGTCTTTAGTGATTTGTTTATTGGTTTGTTCCTTGCAGTGGTCCATGGAGGGTTCGTGTGCCTCCAATATGTTGATGCCACAATCCTTTTCCTACAAAAGGATCTGGACAAAACCGTAAAATTGAAAATGGTGATGTCCTCTTTGAATATATCTTTTGCTTGAAAATTAACTACGACAAAAGTGCACTAATTCCAATAAACATATCGGAAGAGGACACCAAGGAATACGCAGAAGCTTTAGGTTGCAAAAAAAGCAACTACCCTACTAAATACTTAAAAATCCCTCTTTGTTATGATAAATTGTGGAGAGAAGGCCTTCTACCCTTGGTGGACAACATTATTGAGAGAATAGCCGGCTGGAGAGGAAAGCTGCTCTCTTATAATGGAAGATTAATATTAATTCATGGTTGCCTACCTACTATCCATATATGCCTTTTATCAATTTTCTTAATTCTGAGTTAATCAATACACAGATGACTCATTGTCTGTCGAATGACTTTGAAGGTCTTAGGAAACTGCATTTAGCTAACTGGAGACTTGTCTATAGAAAGAAAGAGTTTGGTGGTCCAGGTATCTCCAATCTCCAAGAGATCAATCTATGCCTCTTAGGATCATGGATCAAGAAATAATATGAAGGAAATGGGAAATGGAAAGCCACCAAAAAGACATATCCTAAATAGCATCCAACTGATAAAATATTATTTGAGAAAAAAATACAGGTAATTTAAAAATAGTAAAACACGTGAAAATATAGGTTGAACAAGAGACATACCTGTGCAGATATTTGCAAACATAGGACATGAACACGAGGGGTCTGCGAACATGCATCGGCTTTCCCTTCCTTGGTGAGCCCTTCATCTTTGTATTTGTAGTTCTCTATCGTATCGACCCTCAGGCAAGTGACCAAAAACCAAACATAAGGGCCAACTTTTTATATGAAAACCAATAGGAGACCATCTCCACCATTGGAGCCCAGATGGACACGTTGATGTCCGAGGCAGCATCAACACTGAGCTTCAGTTGCGTGAGCAGTGGAGTCTCTATGTTGATACCCTCACATTGCCCTTCATCGATACTAAGCTCAAGCTCTTGCAACGATGTTGAGCGGATTGTAACAACTTGTGCAGATCTATCTGCGTTCACCTTGAGCACGCGCAGGCGTGGACAACGGGCAACCATGGTGTCAAGATCGAGGACGGTGCAACGGTAGTGTTGGAGGGACAACCTCTCAAGTGCCAAGAATTTATCTTCTGCCACCTGTGTGAAGCAGACAAAGCACAACCACATCTCGATCGACTTCGTGCGAGGAAAGCACGTCAGCACTGCAGTAAAATATTTGTTGAAGCTATTAACAAGGACTAGCTCTTGTGGAGAGACCCTTGCCGCAGCATGGAGAAGGGAGGCAAATTGAGCTCCATCAGCGGTGTGTCCCCCACTATAGAGATCGAGTTCGATGCGTAAGAGGGACACCGTGAGTCCGAGCGCCACAGCAGCTTCAAGTGCGGTGAGCGACTCTTCGAGCAAGACAGGCGAGACCCCACGGAAGGTGACCCTGAGCACACGCAGGCGCGGGCACTGGTTGAGACAGGCGCCAATGTTGACAATGTTTCCGAGAGAGAGAGCCTCTCGAGCGCAGGAAGGATCTGGTTGTCCGGCGGCTGGATCTGGAGGAAGTATGTGTCCAGCTCGATGGAGGTGGCGCAGAGGAAGCAAGGCATGGTGATTTCGACGCGACGGCCTGGCTTGCTTATAGAAGACCGAGGGAGGATGAAGATGAGCTCCTCCGGCGAGAGCCGGATGGCCTTGCGCAATAACTTCTTGGCAAGCGCTTCATCGTGCCTGGCAGCCTCCGGCGGCACAGTCCTTGCGAGACGGATATCGAGGGTGGAGACGGACATACCTGCACGGCGACGCGCGACGCGGGTGAGCGCCGCCTGGACCTTGCCGACCGGGATGTCGCGGAAGATGAGCCCGGGGAGATGGATCCAGAGGCTGCGCCACCGGCGCGCGAGGACGCCGGTGCGTGCGGCGGCGCGAGCGCAGCCGAGGCGCGTGAGGATCTGGAGGAGCATCTCGTCCGGGAGCGTGCTGATGAGGTCATCTCCTCCCGTACAACCCTTTGCCGGTGGCGGCGGCGGTGGGGAGTGCCTAATGCGGCGGCGGGATTGGGGTACCTCCATTTGGGATTCGGGAGCGATAGGAAACTGGAACCCTAGACAGGCAACCCCGCGTGGATATATAATAGCGGCCCATCCGTCACGCAGCCCAGTCCCATTGCGGCCCGCGAAGCAATAATATCCACCTTTCCTTCCTTTACCGGATATATAATAGGCAAGAAATCCTCAAAAGAATAAACTAAAATTATAAGCAACATATGTATTGCACCCCCCTACATCGTGTATCCTTTGCGCTCTCCACCAAACGATCTAAATCATGCGCTTCGTATCCAACACGTTGAATATTTGCATTTAGCCACCCGCTTATGGACTAAACAACCATCCTTTTATGCAAACATGTCCTCGAACCCTAGTCTACGGTCCCCAACAAAGACTCAACTCCTCTATCTGCCCTAAATCGTGGGCTCATGGTCTCTTCATCGCCTCGCCACATCCCCTTTTCGATTGCTCGGAAGCCTAAATCTTAATCGGAAGGCCGGTGATGGCAACTAGGGCTCGGACGACCCCCTTGAAGGTCTCTGGTGATGGCAATGTCGACCTCGGCTCGACGACGGGACGGAGAGGGGCAACAATGACCGCGGCAGTTGACATTATTCTGATGAATTGCTTTATTTAAGAAAAGGAGGATATACCCCGAACTCTGCATTTGACCGATGCATACATCCATTTTATTAATTATTCACATTGACCTTATAAAGTAATACATCAGTAACACTGAAGTCACCATTTTGGCAACATTGTCGCTACTCCTATCCCTTGAAGAAGGGGTGCCGAATGTCTGAGCCTAATATCAAATAGACATCGCCCCAAAGCCAAACATCTAAAACCGGATGCCCTAGCCCAACCACAATACCGTAACTAGGACACACACCGGTCTGGCGCATTCTCAGAGGCCGCCGTCGTCTTCCACCGATCTATCTCCAGAGTAGGTAATGACGCACCGACCTTGCCAGGCCTGCCGTCGACGCCACCATGGCGCTAGACAACGCCACCATCTTGCACGTATCCATCCAAACGCGCTCGTAGGCGAAATTCCGCAGCGCCATGCTGCCGGGATCTGTTGTCGGCCTTGCAGTATATGTAACACCGCTCCTCCTCTTGGCCCCTCCATCCAACTCCTGCTCCAAAACGATGCCCCCGGGAGGGAGGACGACACCAAAGGCGCCGTCATCGTCCGATTCGGTAGACCCAGATCTGGTAGACACACGATTGAGTGGACGTGACCTGCAACGATGATGCCTCGAGAAGAAAATGACGTGAGAGACACCGCCATCGTCCGCCAAGACAGCAGCCAGGCGCGATTTTCATCAGAAGCCGCGTCGTCCTGATCCCGCGGCTGGGCTGGAACAACGCGGAGCCTCGCCATGGAGACGCATGACGCCGTCGGTACTCCAGCAGAGATCCTCCAGCCCCTCACTGGACCCTTCATCGCGCCACCGGCCATCCACGTGAGGAACCGACGACGGGTCTGGGTGGGAGCCAGATCCGCGACCGCCGTCATGCCCACCATTGCCAGAGAACCTGCCCGTTTCCGGTGGCCATGGGGTTAGCACCGCCGCCACATGACCACGGACGCTGCCCCGGCCTCCGCGCGCGCGACCATCGGCCGAACACCGGGCGCAGCGGCTACCTCCACCTTTGCCCCCACGCGTAGGCGCCGCGCGAGATCTAGCAGTAACACCAACCCGACGCCCGCTCAGGATAGGATCCAGTCAGATTCATCCCATCATCGCAGTGCCGAGCACGAGCCGCTACAGATCCGCGACCTACCACCGGAGCCATATCTGGATAGAAGGACCTCCCCGCCGCCCATGTCCTTGGCAGCCACGAGGTTTTGCCCGCCGCAGCCTCGGGAGGCGACGAGAGGAAGGAGAGGATTTGAGGTGCGGGGCGAGAGGAACTTTAGGCCTCGTTTGGTAGGAGAGGATCGAGGGGGTTTTGAAGGCAGATTCCTCGCGTGGCCCAGAAACCCCGCAGAACTGCGAGGGCCCATTTGGTACGCGGATATTCGACGGCCCAACCCCCTCCGACCCCCTCCAACACCCTCCTTTCCACGCGGTACAGAACCCTCGAGGGGGACCTCGTGGATTTGGGAGGAACGACACCACGCCGCCGCCGCCGCCTGCTCACCACGCCACCGCTCGATTCCTCCACAACACGCCGTCGAACGCCATCTCTACGCCAGCGTACCTCCTCCGCCATACCTCCTTGGTGGTAAGCCCTCGCCTCGCCTCCCCTCCTTTCCCTGGTGGTTTATCCATCACCATATATGTGTACCTAACCCTGTGAACTTGTTCCAGTTTGTAGTTTATGTGTTTACTAAGTACTTGTGATACAAAAATTTGTGTGTGAGTTTGTGTTGTGAAACATTTATATTCAGCCATATAGCCGTGATTCATCCTACTGTTATATGTTTGATGGTTATATGTGTTCATGTCTTGTTGATTCCCTTTCATCATTGATGTTTGTCTGTGTTAGTGTTTTAGTTCCTCAAGCCTTACCAAAAAGACAGTATAATCTGAATGTATCTTTGCTTATTTTGCATTCTCTTTGGCGACGACCTTCGGGAACTACCTTGTTTAGTTTAGGTTTTATTTTCTGTTTTCGTCACCAAATATTGTGTCACCTAGCTTTAGCCGAGCATAGTTGCCGTCTCCTAGTCCCTGTGAAGAACACGACATCCGTAGTTTGGGCAAAATATTCCATTGCACAATATTCTAGATCATTATGTATGTCTTAGTGAATATAGTTCTTATTTGTTGCTTCTTGATTCTAGTTTTGGTATATTCTTGAGCCTGACATATGTATCTTCTTGGCAAGGTGCTTTTGTGGCCAGTTAACTATATAAAGAAACATTGGAAAGGAAAGAAAGGAGTTGTGTCAAGCTTAAGTTGAGCCTGTGAGATTTCTGGACCTTGCAAATTGTATTAATGATGGTGATGGTGATGGTCTGATGTTGTAACTGTTATCCGTATGTGCGGTGAGCCTGTGACCATGGACAGCACAAGTTACAAGTCTAATTTCTGTGCACTTTTAGTGAAGCAAATAGTCCTCTAGCTAGCTAGCTAACTTGGTCTTGTATTGATGGTATCACGCAGATTGGTTCTTATTTCTGTCATTCATTTATTATCTAGCTAGCTAGCATTTCCATTGAACTGAATCTATGTAATGGACCTTGCTAACTTGTTCTCCCTCCATGGACCTTGCAGCCTCTTCCACGCTCAATCACCATCAGCCTCCTTAACCCTGATCGAAGAGCTGGCCTTTTCCCCGATAAGATGTAACTTTTGGTTAATTCTCCGTGAGTGTTGGTGGAACAATGCAGTAGGGATGTTTGTTTCTATACTATATATGAATGATTGTGTGTCATCTTACATGCTGCTGCTATGTTCTTATTTTGACAGAGGCCTGCTGCTTGGATTCTTGTTGGGGTGGACGAGTTGCCTCCATCTTGGGATCCAGTTGTCACGCCTAAATTCGGTAATATACACCAACTTTTTGGCCTCTTGACCTTATTTCTATCATGTCTTAACCGGAGTACTATATCCTACTTGATGGCTCTTGTAGTCTTACTATGTGTGTATGTCTTATTTATAATTTGCTTCAAGTCAAGTAAACCATTAAAATGTAGTTCTTATTTGTTGCTTCCTGATTCTAGTTTTAGTGCTGAGATGAACTCCGAGATTATCGATTGAATTAGGAAGAGGAGAAGAGAGGATGATGAAGATATGATGTCCTTTATTCTGCCCGTATTGCATCGAATGCGTAGTAGAGGGCCAATCGAGAGAACTCAGCGACATAGCTCCATCTTATATGGCAAGAAGCGGGTTGATGATATCCTTACAGGCCATGTGAAGAATTGCCTAGTAGCTTATAGGATGGAGCCACGTATCTTCCGGGCTTTGGCATCTTACCTTAGAAGAGAAAATCTGATATCGGATAAAAGAATTAAGGTGGAGGAGAAGTTAGCCTTTTTCTTGTACATGGTGTCTCTAACGCATCTTATGAAGATCTTGACTAGAATTTCAGCATAGTGGACAAACATTTCATCAAGACATCAATGAGTTCTTCAACATCGTCCCCATTTTAGCTAGTCGATTTTTGAAGCCCCCGAACATTGATGAGCCACATCCAATAATCTCCACCGACACAAGATTTTATCCTTACTTCCGTGTTTCCATTTTAATGCTTCCACAATTTCTTTTCTTATCTAACTTATAGTTCTTTATTGACCTGCAATCTTTGCTTCGTAACTGTTTAGGAGCCATTGATGGGTCACATGTTCCTATAACGGCAACACCTGGAATTGCTGCTCCATTTCGAATAGGAAGGGTACCTTGAGTCATAATATTATGGTTGCTGTGACTTGATCCGAGATTCACTTTCATATCATGTGGTTGGGAGGGTTCAGCTACGGATGCGAGGGTTCTTCATTCGCAATTAGCAAAGGATTTAGAGTACCCGAGGGAAAGTTTTACCTAGTTGATGGGGTTATGCAAACACTCGGTCATTTCTCGCACCTTATCGGGTGTCCGTATCATTTGAAGGAATTTGGTCATGGACACCCTCGACCACCAAACCACAGCGAATTGTTCAATCATCGGCATGCTGTTCTACGGAACCATGTGGAAAGGTCTCTAGGAATTCTTAAGAAGCGCTTCCCAATTCTTCATGTTGGCACACTGCATTCAATCGAGAACCAAGTGAAACTTCCCGCAGCTGCCGCAGTTCTTCACAATATCATCAAAATGGAGAATGGTGATGAGACTTGGCTTGACAACCAGCCCGATAACATAGCGCCAAATGTTTTTGTTGATCTACCGAATGGCGACGAGAATAACTATGGGAACAATGACTTAGGGAACACTCTAAGGGATGAAATAGCAATGCAAATGTGGGAAGCATACCATCCTAAATAGCCAACATGATATATATATATATATATATATATTAACTTCATCATCTAATAATGTAGAGTGTGTTGAAATGCAGATATGTATCCAAAGGGGTCTCCAAAGTATAATGTGATGAAAGCAAGTGGGAGAAAAGCTTCACACGGTGCCAACAAGCCATCACCCAAAATTAAAAAGACACCTCCAAGAGGTATTTGGTCTACTTAATCTCCATTTCTCAGATCCTGTGCTGGAGTTTTGATGTTTGTGATTGTTCTACTTAATATTTCTCATTTTGAATATTAGCTAGCTCATGATAGTTCATCACTATTTGTTTTCAAATTGAATGATAGTAACTCCTCTTATCATGTTGAGCATTAAGTTTGAACAATGTAAATTTGTGTTGGTGTAGTTAAAAAGCCAAGAGCTCAATGGAACCCAGCTTTGGAGAAGGGTTTAGTGGAGATACTTCAGGAACACAACACTCCGTATCATCGAGGACAAAATGGTTGGTCAACTGAAGCATGGAATAGGATGGCGGATTTGTTTCATGAAAGATATGGCCACACAAATTTTACAAAGTTATAGATTCAGGAAAAGCAGAAAGACTTGAAAGGTCAATACAGACTTCTTAAGGATGCCCGCAAACATAGTGGTGTCAGCTGGAACTATCATACACACATGATAGATGCGGACGCTAATCTTTGGCAAAACTTGATGATTGTAAGTTCTAGTGTAGTGCATTTTGTCTTTGCAAAACTTGATGACTTGTATTCCATTCTTTTGTAATCAATCTTATTTTTGAGCATTCTAAGTTTGATAAATCATTTCTTTTATATATACTGATCGTGGCGAAATTGCTAAGTTCGAATAAGCCCTTTCCCTCTCGATAAGCTTGGTGATCGTATGATGGTGAGTTCTTGAGTTGAATGGATTTTCATTTCCTCTCTTTTGTTGTCCTTTATAATGAATTTTCATTTCATTGCTGTGTGGCCTTTAATGATAACTTGGGTGTTTGTGCAGGGCATATAGCAGAAGGTAACTTCAATTTCACATCAACTGAGGTTACAGAAGTGAGTGATGGTGATCTTGAAGTTGAAAGAGAGAAGACTGCCTTCTCTTTTGACCTGAATCAATACGGTGATGATTTACACATGTATGATGATCCAAGAGATGCCGCCCCAAGTGATGGTCCAAGTGTTGCTGCCTCAAGTGATGGTCCAAGTGATGGTCCAAGAGGTGCTGCCCCAAGTGATGGTTCAAGAGGTGCTGCACAAAGAGGTGGTGCTGCTACTTCAAGCAACAAGCATGTGAAGGAATCAAAGAAGGGTAAGAAGCGTGATGATCCTATGGTGGAAGTGATGGCACAATATGTGGAGATCAAACGAAAGCAAGCGGAGGAGGAGTCTGCTCTACTGGTCGGGGCAAAAAATGCCCAAGAATTCTCCATCAGCAAGTGCATTGCTGTTTTGCACAAGATGGAAAGCATCCGCCGCGATGAACGAGCCACTGCCTACAAAGTGTTCAAAAGTGTTGAGAACCGTGAGATCTTTCTTAATTCTGCCGCCGAAGATGAAGAGAGTGTTGCAGTGTTTCTTCGGAGCGAAATGGCAGAGTTGACTCAACGTTCTTAAGGTAAGCTACCTTACTCCATTTCTCTTGTGACATTTTGCCCCACTTCATGAAAACTAAGATTGTTGTTCTTGCTCCTGTGAACATCTATCTAGTTGATAATATAGATGACATTAAGCTATCCAGCTCAATATTTTTCTTCACTAAAGTTGCTCTTCCTAACTACTATAGTTATCTGTTGGCTGTTACTTTATTTTATTTTTAAAGATTTTTTGACCTGCTGTATAACTTATGTGATATGATTCTATGTTTCACATGTACGTATAGTCTGCAAGAAAGCTAGGCGACTCCTTTCTCCTGTTTCTTTTTGTGGGTTAGTAACTTTTTTGGACCGGTCGGATGTTGCCTTTCTGCTGGACGTTGGATCGGGATGGGTGGGTGCAGCCGCCACAGACCATCGGGGCTATGTATTCTTGTCAATTGGCAGCAAGCGTCCCTAATAGACTTAGAGATTTGATGTAATCTGAATACTGCCCGACCACTTGAGTTTGTAACTCTTGTTTATCAAAAAAATAAAATCAGTAGTTTCAGTGTACTCTTGTTCTTGGCTGTCCAAAATAACCTGACTTCAGGAGCAAAGCCAACAATATGGCAAGATTTGGCAGCCTCCATAATAATATTTGGCAAAAATAATGGGTCGATGTTCTTGTCTAGGTAGTAGTTTCAGTGTAGTATGAAGATTTGAGCTGAGTAGATGTTCTTGTCAATTTTGTCAGTTTGGAGGAAGAAGACTCGCAAGGAGGCCTCCAACTAAATTGCTCATGGCCAATTATCCTCAGCCCACCTACCACCTAGCACCGACGTGAGGTGAGGATCTCTGTCTTCCAGGATATTAATAGTGTGTTTGCTAGGGTTTTTTTTGCGAGGGAGTGTGTTTGCTAGTTTGAGAGAAAGGGAGTTTGTCATCAAATCAAATGCTTACGCATGCACAAGGTGCAGCATTAATATGAATTAAACTACTCTTTTTTTGGTTCACATGTACTCTCATGACAAAATTACAAGCAGTTTTGCATATAATAAAGATGCAGATCTTTCAAAGTGCAGGGGCTGGAGGAATTTGACATGATTTCAAACATAGTGCAGTAGCAAGCATGGAAGCAGTCACACAAGCTTAACCTTTTTTTATGTACTTGTGTAGTATAGGGATTTGGCTTTCGTCCGAAAAAAAGGAATTTCGGCTGAAATTCGCACTTCTCGTTTGGGCCCGGTATTAGTACTAACCGGTCCAAAATTTCGGCCTTTTTTGAATGTTCAGCAGCGATGCTTGTCCATCATTGCTGCATCTGGGTGGCGGTGCACGGAGCATGGCTGCTGTTAAGCGTGGTGGCTTATTATTTTTTCATAAATGGACTTGTTCTCGAGCGTTGAAACCTCAATTCTTCATAATTTATGATGATGACCATTCTGTAGCTTAGCATACATAATTTTGCCTACAAACTTTTGCTTTTGTGTTGTCACTCTCGTAAGACCTGGAGAACTAGAACATAGGTTGGCCTATTTAAGCTTTGTCACTCTCATTTTGCTTTTGTTTAATAATCAGGTTCCCAGGCAACCAGAGAAGCAAGATCAAACAATCTGGACAAACTTTTGGTCGTTCAAAAACTGGATGATGATGACATCATTAAGAGCAATTAAATCGCATGACAACATTATTTTCAATGTTGCTTGGTCTGTAATAATATAACTGATTGTGAGCTATTGCACAAGTCATGTGTTTCATTATGTTTGTTGCAAAATTATGGTGTTGCTGTGAAAGATCATGGATGAGATATTTTTTATTCCAAGTCATGCTGTTATGAGAAATCATGTTGTTACTGTGATATACTCCCTCCGTAAACTAATATAAGAGTGTTTAGATTACTATTTTAGTGATCTAAACGCTCTTATATTAGTTTACAGAGGGAGTACTTGATATTGTTGTGATGAGATATTGGTCCGAAGTCATGCCAAATTATGTCGTTGCTCTGAAGAAATCTGGAAGATTATTCCCCTGTAGCAAGTTTCATGAGGTCCCAGTTTTTGTTAGGTGACCTTTACAATTCTGTAGCAAGCTCTTAATATGATGTTTTCTTGTAAAGATTGAATTTTTAGATGTTTGCACTATCTTATCTAAATTTGGCAATCCCTGCCTACCAAATAAGTTTTTTATACGAAGGGAATTGTAGTTAGAGGGGTTTGGGGGTTTCAAGGGGATTTGAGAGGATTGGGTGGAAGGAGGGGATTCACCAAATCCCCTCAAATCCCCACCACCCCAAACCTCTCAAATCCACTTCTACCAAATGAGGCCTTAGGAACGAGAGGTGCGAGAGGAAGTGCGGGGCCACATGCAACCTTTATTCCGATGAATTACTGACGTCCTCCTTGACGCCCTCACGTGACAGTGAAGACTTGTTGGAAGCTGTAGGCTATAGCCGATGGATTAGTGTCAGCTCGTATGAGTGAACTGAGATGCTTCTGTTCATTTCTGAATGGTTTGGAAATCTTTAGGTGATGCTCGATTTTGCTTGGTTATATCTGAAATATAGGTTCAACTTGTGCTGTGTATTTTTCTTGGCAATTGGCAATAAATTCAACAAAGATTTTTATTACGGGAAGGATTATGAATGTCTTTGTTCAATCTTGTTGTCAAAATGGTAACCATTATGCATTCTTTATAATATACTGGTAACTGTATTGTGTTATTGTCTAATTCAGTCCTTAGAATAAACGTTGCAACTGCAAGCATTCTCACCATCTAAACTTCTGAATTCCCGCAACATACTTGATCATCAAGGGTGCGGTAAAGCGTTTACAGAGATGCCTGATATCCTGACACTAACCCACTACACATCCTTACATAGTACATACGAATCAGAATTTTAATCATGTTTCCATAGTTGGTAGGAAAACCTGAAGTACATTAAGGTTCCTGATACGAAAAGTTGTCCAAGCAAAGAAAGATTTTATCTATGTTATCATGTACTCCTCTGTAAACTTTTATAAGAGCGTTTAGAAACTGTAGTTGAACTTTCGTAACGCTACGAAAATGTTGTTGTTTCCCATTTTGTCCCTCCGCAGTCCGCGCTCACTTGTCGTGACTCTCCAGTCTCCACACTCACTGTATCACCGGTCGCTCCCTGAATCCCTAGCTCCTCCGACGTCGCCGCCCAAATCCCTAGCTCCTTCGACTCGCCACCTGCATCCCTCTCGCCCGTGTCGCCGCCCGCATCCTTCTCGCCCGCGTCGCCGTAGCCCTCGCCGCCTCTTCCTCTCGCCCCGCGTCACCTCTCGATGGAGTTAAAGGTGCCTTTTTTAGTCAAGCCGAGAGGAGCGCGAGCACCAACGGCGGCGAGGACCAGCGGGAGGAGCTGTGCTGCTGGCTGGATCTGAAGCTGTTGTATACTCGAGGCGTATGAAGTAGGAGGTCGTCGCCCGTGGCCGTGAGCTGGAGCAGGAGGAGCGCAGGCACGACGGCCTGGTCGACGACGGCAGCATCTCCAGCGCGTGCAAGGCCAACAAGGGCACGTGAAGCAGGAGGACGTCCTACTCGACGACGGCGGCAACGAACACCGACGTTCCTCGTCGCCCTCGACCTTGCCAGCATATCGAGCGCGTGGTGAGCTTCCCCTATCTCCCCCCTTTATCCTAGTTCATGTAGTCGTCAGCATACTCCATGGTTCAGTATGTGGATTTGTTGATTGCCAAATCTGCATATTCCATGGTTCAGATTAAAATGACACAATCTTGAGTTTATTTGCACGACACAATCTACATGGTTCATAATGTCAGCATATACTGCTTGTGTACAGTATGTTTACTCCATGTTCAGATTAAAATGTATCTCCATATCTTTTTTAGCCACAAGCATATCTTAGACGTCAGGTTAGCATAAGCTGGCCCTTATTCTTTCATAGCCATTCATCTTTGTATATGCTCTGCTTGTCTAGAGGGACTTGAATGCTTTGCTTGTCTATCAGCATATTTGGAATACAGAGATGATTGTGGTTGTACTCCATATATGTAGCCCTTATTTAAAGCAGGAGTATATATGTAGCCACAGTGTATATGTAGCCCTTATTTAATGGCTTGTTCACTGGTTTAAAAATTCACCTAAATTGAGCACTCCATGTGCAGATGTTGGAGTACATTTTTCAACTGAAAGTTTACAACTCGGAGTAAATTGAGTACAAATTATAGTTGCTTCTATCAATGTTTACAGTTGAATAAATTGAGTAGATGATGGTTTTACAGTAAATTATTGTATATTTGAGAAAGTTTACAAAGTCCAATTGCTTTTGTCGATGTTTCCAGTTGCTTCTTTGAGTAGTAACTGAAGTGTTTGTGTGCTTGTAGACCACTGCTTGAATTTTTGCAAGTACTCCATGGTTTCTGAATTTGCACTAGTTGGAGTATGAGTATGAGTATGAATTTCTACTGCTTGGAGTAGTTCCTGAATAAACTGGAGTATGAATTAATTCAGAAACTTCAAACAACACTCAAAAACTTACATATAAAATTCAGAAACTTCCATAAGGTTCACAAACATTCCATGAAGTTCAGAAGCTTGCATATAATTTTAGAAACTTGCACACTCCATTTCAAACAACACATATGGAGTACTCCATTTTAAACAACACAATATAATCCATTTCATACTTACAAATAATCCATTCCATGTCCACAAACAATACAAGTCTCAAGAATGCATTTCCACAAACAAGTTTCATCATAGCACTACAAGTCTCGACATACTCCACAACAAGGGTTGCAAGCATTGCAAGTCTCAACATACTCCACTAGTCCATGATATCTCGTTCTAGAATCTTCATGGCATTTTCATAAACTTCACGGCGAAAGTGAATCCTAGGTGGTAGGATTCCTTGCCTTTCCAATCTATCCTTGCGCAAATGTGGAATTTTGTATGAATTTTCCCCTCCATGGTTCATCACTTCCACCATGACGGTCTGAAGTGTTAGAAATATTCTGTTAAGTTTCCCGGCATCATACTCATCAAACTCTTCCTGCACACCTTGAAGCAGTTCTTTGATAGTCGTGGGTGCTCTACAGTCGGTCAAAGACTCAAGGGATCTGAAATATCCAAGATCAAGTGCGTTTAGATCAGGAGAATTTGGAGGCTGGTTTATTATTTAATGTCCAGACCGGTTGTAGCCACAGCTTCTGCAAACTCTGCATCACCAGGAAGAATGTGTGTTCTTGCGTTATCTTGATGGATCAATATTGGATTAGTATCATCTGGAGGCCAGACTTAATTTATTCCAGGAACCACTTTTTCTATCATATACCTCCTCATTACCAATCGGTTCACGTTGACGGACTTGATTTCAATGGTCCCTCTTGCTCTATACTCACTTCTTCTAGCAGCGGGAATCTCTTACACAAAGGGCCAGCCACCAATTTTACCTGAGAATGTCATATTGCCTTCAGCGTCATATTTGGGTCGAGCAGCAGCAGTCAAAAACATCACTTTCCCAATATAGTTCTTGTTCCGAACAGTTCTGATCAGGTCATCTTCCTCGGGGAGGAGGTAGTAGCATCTGTTCATTTTTGTCATATAAAACCACTTTTCGTCAATATGCACAATGTTGTGCATACTGATGAATTTAGGTCTTGGAGCTGCTAAGGTGGTCTCGTCAAGCATTGACAAACAAAACTTGATCCTTTCTCTTCTATTCTTTTCTTTCAAGAATGGCTTCAAACGATTGGAGTGCCTCCTAATCTTGCGAAGCTTGAGTTTCTTGTAGAGTGTAGTATGACTGACACCCAATTGACGAGCAAGTGACCTGAGAGTCGACCTTCTATTGAAAGGAACTGTGGGGATTTGGGATAGAGTATCATCCTTTCCTTTCCTTCCGCATCTTCCTTTCCATCCGCTGGATACATCCACCTCCTGACCAAGTGCTTTTTGTCGCTCTGCTGTCGTCCAAATTTTTCGAATATGTTGAACACCAACTTGGAAAATTTGAGCAACATCCTTCCTGCCATTTCTTTTGAACTTGCCACCCCTAGCCAGATTCAGGGTATGTAGTGCCATGTAGGCAGCATATCTTTGCTCATCTGTCATTGACATTCTTTGCCTAAGTAACTGCTGACCACCTACAGTAGCAAAAGAAAAATAAAATTAGGGAAATGGTGGTGGCCTTGATGATCACAAGATAGATCACATGTTGCTGGTAGCTAGCTAGAGTGGCTAGCAGGAATACCTGTTGCTTGACCATGCAGTGCTTGTTCTTCTTGGAGTTCCATATCAACTTCTTCTTGGAGTTCCATGTCAACTTCTTCTTGGAGTTCCATATCAACTTCTTCTAGTGCAGGTGGAGTACTTGCTCGAGGTCCAGGTTCATCCTCTTCTGGTGGAGAACAATTCAGGTCAAGGCTCAACATCTTCGTGTTGCTGCTGTTGTTGCTATTGCTCTTGATACTGTTGATGTCTGCTGCTACTCTTGTTGTCGATATTGCTGTTGCTAATGCTGCTGCTAATTTACTGCTGTTGTTGTTGCTTGAGCTACTGCTGGTACTACTGTGTTTGTTGTGTTTGTTGCTGGAATACTTGCTTGAGCTACTGCTGCTAATTTTTTGATGGAGTACTTGATTGAGTGACTGATGTTGCCATTGTGTTGCTGCTGCTCTTGCTTATATTTGCATGAACAAATCCTTCAAATAACACAATCTTCAGTTATATGGTTCAGAACTGATTTATAAGCTAAAACAACAGATATGCATTTTTATCATGGACAATTTTTTTATATGATTCATTTCCTGCTGGATAATGTGAATATGGTTCCTGTTTGAACTCACTATTCCTGACCCACAATCAGTAGGAGAAATTAAACCCGTGAATGTTGTAGTTTCTTGTGAATGATGTACTCATACTGTTGTAGAGATGCATGTTGTGACAGTCATAGTTGATCTTATCTTGGAGTATTGTAAATTTCTTATTAATATGCTCCACAATGCATCAAACAATATTAAAACAAGATATTGGTACTCCATTTGATCAATTTGCTATTCAATTTCTTAGTGATGTTTCTTGACAGACAAGTGATGCTCTAGTAATACACTCTTCTGTAAATTCTTGTCATTGATGCAGTAATGTTTACACAAGGAGTACTGTGAAGTAGGAGTACAATAGTCTGTATTTTGACAAACAAGTGCAGCATCTCATAGTGAATTCTTCTTTTGTAAATTCTGTAAATAATGCATAGACAGACAAGTGCGGCATCTCACTGATCCCTTTATATTGACTGTTCAATATCTGCAATCCATCAAATTCTTCAAGATCAACTATGCATTTGCAACTGAAACTATGCATTTAACTGAAACAAAGTCCTCTGTACTGATATTTCTGAAACTATCTTGTGAATTCTTCTGTAAATTACTCCTTGTGTTGTAAATTCTGCTGACATCCTCTTTCTGATGTTGTGTTGATGTGTGTTGCTAACTTTTGCTGATTTGTTTTTGAATTGCAGGGCGAGGCGAGGAGTACCTGCACATGCTTTTGTCGAGGAGCCAGGTGGGAGCGACCAAGCAGGGGCAGATGTGACCAGGCTGGAGCGGTGAGGAACAGGCTGGGGCGCGGCGACCAAATTGGGCGCGACCACGACCAAGCTGGGATGGAGACGACCAAGCTGGGCACGGGGCGACCAATTACGGGCGGATGCGACCAGGCTTGGGCGGCGGCGACCAAACTTGGCAAGGATGAGCCCCTGGACAACGGGGCTGAGCGCTTGGAGACGGGTCTGAGCACCTGGAGACGAGGACTAGCACCTGGGCGACGGGGCTGGGTGCCTGGAGACGAGCACGAGCACCTGGAGACGGGGACTAGTGTCTGGACGACGCGAGGAAGAAGAAAGACACACGCCTGGACGACGCGAGGAAGAAGACGATGAGAAATTCAAATCGAGGGCAAAATTGTCCAGTGGCGGAGCTAGCAAGTAGGGCTGCAAACGAGTCGAGTTCGAGCGAGTTGACCTAGGCTCAGCTCAACTCATAATAAAATTCGAGCGAGCTTAAAATGTGCGAAGCTCAAGGTCGAGCTGCAGAAAGTGGCTCGTGCTCAGCTTGTAACGATCTCGAGTCGATCTCGAGCTAGTTTCGAGCTAAAATAGGATGATTTTTAAAAGTATTTTAAGGAAAATTTTAAAGCAAGATAGGCCACAACACAACAAAAAAATCTCTATAAATTCGACTTATTCTTTCTCAAGTGAAGACTAGTATTTAATAACAAGAAATCATGGATAGAAGGCGATGAAGGTGCGTCAGCTCTCAAACATTGACCAAAATAACAAAATATTGAACACACGGTTGCCCACGTGATGAGAATAAATTTTCTCCATGCTTAATTTCCATGTTTGCTAGTAGGTAAAGTGAAGATAAAAATCGTACAGAAGATATACGGAAATGAATGATACTAATTCTTGGCAATAGATATGAAGGTTATTTAATATACTTATATGATATCGAGCTATCGAGTAAAATCGAGCGAGCCAATGTTGGCTCAAGATCGGCTCGTTTCTTAATCGAGCTACATAAAGTGTTCATACTCTGCTCATTTCTTTTCGACTCGATCTCGAGTCGAGCTAAAATACGAGTCGATCTCGAGCGGCTCACGAGCCTCGAGCTTTTCTTGCAGCCCTACTAGCAAGATATTACTGAGGGGGCAAATAGCCAAATGTAACTGTCTGAAGGGGCCAAATACTATATTTATCTTAGTTTATGTCATCCTAAACAGTGTTTCTTCATAAAATATTCATGGGCTTGGGGGGAGGGGGGGCATGGCACTTGCAGCACAACACATAGCTCCGCCGGTGAAATTGTCTAATTCACCATTTGTCGTCTGTGTCTGAAAAAGCTAAACGCTCTTATAAAAGTTTACAGAGGGAGTACACTTTTGATGCACTGAATTCATGTAATGGATGAGAATCTGTGTTATGTCAAATTAAGTCTGACTTGATTTCTGACATAGTTTGATGCTTGTGAAATTTCTGAACATACTTAAGCATGATTAAATTTCTAGTTTATCAGTAAATTGTAATGTTGTGTAGTGGCAATACATGCATGTTTGTTGCCTCTTTATTTTTAGCCAGACCTGCATCGTCCAGGAGCAGACACTCAAGTTTGCAGATGTTCAGGAAACATATATGATAGTTACTTTTGCTTATAGCTTTGATCTTAAAACTGGACATAGCCATCTCAGGCCACTTCTGTAGTTCAAAAGCTTTACTGACCTGAAAATATTGTGCTGAGCCATGGCAATTTTCTTAACCTGTCTCAAAAGATACAACGTTGTCTCCCATGCAGCTAGTTTCACAATTGGTTAATGCACCTCACCTCAACTCTGCCCCCAAGACATGCATGGAGCAGTGGTGTCGAAATAGGATTCAGCTCTTTTTTCGTTTGCCAAAAACTCACATATGTAATCATGGAAATGTTCAGTGAAACAGGGGCGCCATCGGCTAACTGAACCTGGAACAGGCTCCACCATACCATTGCCAAGGTAACTGATAATATAACAAGTCTTGAGCTTTGTAACATCAAAGCATTACTTTTCAAAGACTTGCAGAAACAAATGGATCAGAGGAATGGACATAATAAATATGCAGGGAGAAACTACGGTTCACAGATGTTTCAGGTGATAAGAAGATGCGGTTCGACATTACATCCCAATCTGTATTCACCTCCCAAAATTGCATCCCAAACTCTCGATTCCAGTCAGGGAACATCCATCGGCATCTTGGTGCCGGTGGTTGCATTCTGGGCTATAGTCTAGCAGCTCTTAGCATTTTTTGGTGACATGACTGAACAGCGAAAAACAGAGGCACGACAATTGTGACGAGATGACAAGTTAACGGGAGTGCACTAAAGTAAAGTGATGCCGATCTAGCAAAGAGAGCTCTAGATGATGCCAAGCACAAACACCTCATGTTCCTAGGAATCCTGTTGGCCAGTGTCATGTCCCCGGGCCGGCCTAGATCAATTCGGCAGCACGATGGACACGGCGCAGGCAGCTCGGTCATGAAGGACAGAAAGAGGTAGCAGTACCTTGCCTTCTTCTACAGCAACTTCACTTCCCTTGTGGCTTCCACTGTTTCCATCTTGCTACTGCGATGCCGTTTCCTCTTGTGGCTTCCACTGGAAGTGGCCGCAGAAGGCCATGGACACACACGATGAAACTGCGATGTTGTCACTGCAGCAGAAAAAATAGTAATCAGAACTGCATGCCGTTTTTTTTGTCACTGAACAAAAAACCTATCTTATCTATCGTATTTTTTCATAACTAGAACACACGCTACATTAAACAGTTTCAGAAAACCTGCTAGCCAAGCCACCACAGAAACAAAATATAGGTGATGAACAGTTCCATATTCCAAGAAAAGCGTACGGTAAGCTGCTTCTCTTTAGCAAGTTACCTTCAGTTGTCGGTTTATTATCGCCAGGCAACCAAAGGAAGATGGCCCTATATCCATTGGTGGGATAACAATTTCCAAAATGAGGACTGAAAACAAGCACTGGTCCTACCTCTGAAACTGATAACAACATGTGGGATGTCCATCGATACCGTAGTACTCCCTCCGTCCCATAATATAAGACGTTATTACGAGATAAAAGCATCACCAGATACATAGGGCTAGAAATTTCCTTCAAAGAAAAGCAAAGCCAACAACAATTGCCTTGAACTCAAACCATGCAGACATCAGAGAAGGTTTTTCTGAAAGTTAACTTCAGATAT